>JAVJIF010011114.1:0-110804 GCA_038442645.1 Agave tequilana | reverse complement strand
TCGTGCAGAAGCTGAAAATTCGAGCTGGTCTAACTACTACATGTTCTTTTTCGGAAGTAATACTCTGAGCGCTTCGAACTATCAGCTGACGTTGCTTCCCCGAGATTGCTGGTGCGTCTTACGGGGATAAATTTGCCGTCCTTGCGGGACCAGATGATTTCACAAGGCTGCCATCGGGAGTCTTCTGTGGTGGTTGATCATATTCGGCCTGAATATCTGATCCTCCGGTAAGGGAATTCATATACGATCGAACCTTACATGCCAAGTCGTTTTCGCTCGGCAGTTCGGCTATGATCAACTATATATTGGCAACCCCAACGCTGGCCTCTGCTTCAGCGAAAATTTATTTGAAGGTGCTCGAGTGTGGTACTATAGTGTAGCTGGAGGAACAAACGCTGTTTTCAGCTGCCTCACAAGACGCCCAATTGTTATACCAGCCTCAATTTCTGCACCTGGTACTCCCTGGCTGGAAGGATGCTTGGTTTTGAAATAAATACATCTTACATTAAAGCATCAAGGCTTCTTATAAGGATAAGTTGGAGTCTAACAAACATATGCGAGGTATGGACGAGTATCAGGCAGCCGAGAGGGAAACAGGGGAGGCAGGGATGGGGCCATTGCAGCACCTAAGGGGCAGCCCACTAAAAAGAGTCACCGGGCTGTGTCCCGTTCCCACGGCTCTGCTTTCAAGGGTGAGCCTATCCCGAAGAAGGCTATGAGGAATCGGAGGCTGAAGCTTCAATGCCCAAGGCAGTTCTTTTCTAGTGTTGAGGAGCAGGGAAATGAAGAAGAAGAGGAGGAAGAAGTCCTTGTCTTTCGCTCCGCTGTCTGCGCAGCAGGGGCCCTGTGATCTTGGAAGAGGGAGAACTCGCAGGTGAACTCGTCATAGCTGAAGAGATCGAGCGACCTGAAGTTGACTTGGTGGGGAGGGATGATGTTGAGATTCTGGGGTTTCAACTCAGCCCGGGCCTTCTTCAGTTCATGAGAGAAGAGTTGAGGTGCAACAGCCTGGGTCTCCCAGTGTATTGATGACCACCTCACAGATTATCGATCCCAGCCCTACTACTAGGGTTCTTAGCGATAAGGTTTCTATCGCTGAGACCTCCTGTGTTGAGTTGTCATCTTCCTCGTCCGAAGAACATGGATATTATTCCGGCGAAGAGGTCAATTTTGGCGACGAACTCGCTCTTCCTGACACAAGCAAATTTTCGCACATCTCAGAGGAAGAGATACAGGGATATGACCCTGTGACGGCTTCGTCGATAGCAAGGATCACTGCTACTGAAGGTACTTTCTTTGTCTTCCTGAACTGATTTCCCATCAAGTTAGGAACAAGATCTAACATCTTCTTTTAACTTTCTTTTACAGGGCTGGCTGCCAGTAATGAAGCCATAACTTCTTCTCATATTGAGAAGATGATCCAAGAGTTGGCCCAGCAGGACGGCCTTGAGGCTCCTGCTACCGGGATGCCTCAAGAGGGTGCAACTGCCGAGGTCGGGGAGGCATCTTCCCTACGTAACCTATCCAGGGATTTGCCATCTTCAGATCCTCCACTTGGTAAGAGAATACTGACGTATTAGATACTCTTCTTTTTATCATGACCGGTGCATTTAATGTTGTATTTTGCAGAAGGCATTGACATAGCCCAAGTAGAGAATCCTGCGGTAAGCATTGGTGCAGAAGATAGCACAGTTCAAACTTCAGCCGGGGAACCCAGTGCCGTGGAGTTTGCTGTTACTTCTATTGTTATGGAAGCTGCTATGACAACAACTGTCCCGGAGGTATTGGCGACTACCTCAGTGTCTGACGAGCCTGTTGTCGGTCTTACCCCTGCACGAGTTGAACTGATCCCCATTTCTCATTTCGTTACAGAAAAGGGGTCCGGGAGTTCATCAGCAGGGTTATCTCCAGGTAACGACATCATGGAGGAGCTAGCACGTCAAATGGTGCAATAATTTTTTGCTTCCATGAGGTCCTGTGTTGACCTGATCCTTTCTGGGGGCAGTTCTTTCGAATTTGCCCGAATACTTCTCGAAAATCAGATCGAGAACATTGGTCATACTGGGAGTCCTTCGCAGGCTAGGGCATGCCTGATGCTGGTTGAGCAGCTGGGTAGCCACCTGAAGGAGATCAAGACCCTAGAGAATGCTGGCTCAATGGATGACGCTCGGTCAACACTGAGTAAGCTTCTTGCCGCTCAAGAACATGAGCGAAAGAAGATGGAGGAGCAAATAGTTGAAAAGGTCCGCCATCTCCAGCATTTCTAAGCTAACCACCAAAGACTGATTGGCGATTCCAAGGAATCTGAAATCGTCATACAGAATGCAGAGCAAGTTATCACCACTACTCGAATTACCATTGCCAGGGTGCAAGCCTTGATCGACACCAATGAGTAGAAACTTGTTACTACTAAAAAAAGGCTGAAAGAGCTGGAAACTATCAGGACACAGGTTCAAGAAAACCTTTCTGCTTATTCCTCCAGGTTGGAGTATCTTCAGGCACGACTGGCTACGAAGAGATTTTTGTCTGAGGAGAAGCTGCGGGTCCAAGCTCTGGTGGAGGCTGAAAGGGCACGTCAGCACAAAATGCATCGCCTCTGGGAACAAATCTGCTTTGGCAAAGCAGGATTATTAGCATTCTTCTCCTTTTTGTATTGTTCCCTTTTTTTATAACACTCCATTTGTCAAATAAGAGTGTCATATTACTTTTATCATTTTTGAGTCAAATAATAAAAGTCTTAAAATTTATATCATCTTTATTGTGGCGCCCCGATCCCGCGGATACGGAGATGCCACTATGACGTATATACGCAGGTCAGAGACACCCTCACGTATAAATGCTAAGCATCAGTACAGGCAAGAATCAGAGTGCGAAAGTACAGTGGTAATATACATTCCAATAGAAAAGTAAAGTATATGGTTATCACAGAAAGCGATACAATATTACAGGAATATTACATCACTAGAAAATACAAGAGTATATAATATGAAGAGATATACAAAAGCTGAGAGGTGCTCACGAGCAGCAAGAGGGACCTTGAGAGTCAAACAGAAGAGGAGCTGGAAGGAAGAGCTATGACGGCGTCCAAGCTTCTGCCGCATTCTGACCACCACCGGAGGATCCGCTGCGCACTCTGATCAGCTCCAGCAAGGCCACCAAGGTCTGGGCTCTAGAATCTGGACATGAAAATATAGGGTTGTCAGATGCAACCCTGCGAGTACATATAGTAAAGCCAAGTGGCGTGCATAACAGGTACATGTGTACAGAAAATGTGTATCATGAATATAAGGACATATGAACATGAAATGAGACAGTAAGTAAAGTAACTACAAGAAAATCAGTTAAATAAGCCCACATTACTGATCCGTGAGATTAGTACGTCGAAGGAATAATCCAATAAAAGAAACCCTCATATATATACCCTATACCTCACGTCACTGTAGTCTGAGTTTATATAATCTGACTTTACCTTCACAATAATATAATAATGAAATAGTATGGAAGCAATCAAGTAATCCAATAAGATAGCACATGTCTAAGTGATGAGCAGTATAAACCAAGAGTATAGCTAGTCAGTTATCAGGAGCATGTTATTATTAAGTTATTAAGATTCATCTGATTTGTATACGTCAGTATGTGTCTCATCCCACATATCTCAGCATACAGACCAGAGAATAAGTTATTGGAAACTGATGGAGATCGATGAACCATGCTTAGAATGGGTCCCGTACATGCCCGGGACAACGGTCAAGGAGTATCCGGTGCTTAGCCGGAACGTACTGCTAGGTACCGGGACTTATTGTACGCCCGAACAGGAATAGGATGTCACCGCCCTCATAGGAATAGGCCCAGGGGCTTATGGCACAACTGGCAGGTAAGGGAGTAGGGTGTCAGTGCACCCCACGGAAGCGCCTGGTGGCCTCAGGTGAATCCAAGTATATGGCCGCGCGACACTATAAGACTATCATAAACATGGGGACTATATCGGTACTCATCAGTTTCTCCCATTCCGGTGTAAGTTGTCTAATTATTAGAATTGTCTAGTGATAGTGTCCACAGGGTGTTCATAGTAATCCTATATTTATGGTTATCCTATTACGGGATCAACAGGAGTGCAGTATCGGAGTAATATCAGGAGCCTCCCTATTTTAGGTGTCTAAATATATAGGAGTTCAGGAGTACATAAGTCCAGGAGTACCAAATGTCTGGTAATAATATAATAATCATGCCAAGTCTCCTTAAAAGTGATAGTCATGAATGTGCCATATAATACATGTATCAGGGGTGATAGTGTCCGGTCAAGGGTCACGATGTCAAGTCATTGTACTTATAGTATATGAAAGTATGTCAAGTAAGAGTTAGCATGTGTCATATATCGGGGATCAAGATCAAGTGACAAGTATAACATATATCAAATACCGTGTCTAATATCAAGTGTTGTGGATCAGGTATCAAATATAACATATCAAGTGCCGATATCAGATATCAAGTGCAGCGGATCAGGTATCAAATATAATATATCAAGTGTCAGTGCCATAAATCATGCATCAAGTATACATGGCAAGTGTCGGGTAACACCGAGTATAATACCATCTATAAGCTTGTATAGTAAGAAATTATGTGCTAAATATTACATCAGCAAGTGTTAAGCATGTTACGGTAGTAATACGACATTCACATATCAATATCATACAATAAATTAAAAGTAGTTATTTTTAAGTTTAATATAAAGCACTCGCCTGAAACCGGAATGAAATACCGGTTAAAATCTAAGAAATCCGCGAACCGTGCGAGCAAGTCACTATCCCATATGTATATATTAAAATATATAAATATAAATATTTATATAATTATTAAAGAGGGAATGAGAGAGAGGAGAGAGAGGAGACAGAAAGTTGTAAGAAGGGGGGAGAGAGAGAGAGAGAGAGAAAATAGGGTATATTTAGAAAGAAATTAGAAATTAAAAGGGGAGGGGTATTGGTTGTAAATATTGGGAAGTAATTTGGGAATAAGGGGATGGATATTTTTAGGAATGTTGAAAAAGTGGGTTTATTTAGGGAAAGGAAAGAGAAAAGAAATGAAAAGAAAGAAAGAAAGAATTAAAGAAGGAAAGAAAGGAAAATGGAGGGGAGTTGGGGGGGGCCGGCCCACGGCCACCGGCGGCGGCCCTGGGATGACGGCGCCGCCGCCGGAGGTGGGGGGCGGCGCCTGACCCGGAGAGGAGTGGGAGGTGGGGGTGTTTGATGTTGGTTATGGTTTGGTTGTTGGTGGAGGTGGTGGTGGTAGTTGGTGGTGTTGGTGGTTGTGGTGGTTATTAGAGGTGGTGGGGAGTTAGAGGAGGAGGAGGAGGTGATGATTGAGGGTTCAGAAGTAGAGGAGGTGGTGGGTTGATGGTGAATTTTGAAGAAGAAGAGGAAGTGGTGGGAGGGTTTGGTTGAAATTGAAGGTAGAGGAGTGATGGTTGAATGAAAAGGTGGTGGTGGAGTGGAGAGGGGGTGTGGGGGAGGTGATGGTCGGCGGCTATGGGGGGCGCGGCGACGACGGTGATGGTGGAGGCGACGGTGGTGGATGTGAAGGGAGTGGGTTGGGTTTGTTTTGGGTGAAGGAGGTTGAAATGGAAAATAGAAATGAAAAGGAGAAGAAGATGAAAGGAGATTAAATGGAGAGGAGAAGGGAGATGTGATGATGAAATTGGGGGAAGAGGGGCTGTAACAGCAGCCATGGGCTGCTGCAGCAGGGAAGCAGGCGACAGTTGCAGAGCAGGGAGGGGGGGAAAGTCAAAGGGAAAAAGAAAAGAAAGAAAAGGAAATAAAATATAGGAAAAAGAAAAAATAAAAGGAAAAAAAATAAATTAGTAAAAAAAATTTATTATTAAATATTTAATTTATTAAATAACTGAGAGTATAAAATAGGGAGTAGAGAAGGAAAACGTAAGAAAAGAAATTGTCGGTAAAAAATTATTATTTTTTAATAGGGCGAAAATTCGACTGTTTCAGAAACATTCCAAAAAATTCTCAAAAATAGAAAATATATTTTAAGATGTGGTGAAATCGGATTCAAGAAATTCAATGTAATTTTCAAATTAAAAATTCTTAAATCTTCTGGCGATACCGACCGACACGAGAATCGGTCAAGTTTTGATAAATTTAGAAAAATCTCAAAACATATATTAGATAAAAAATGAAATTTTAAGAAGTAATGTGAAAGCCATTTTTGAAAATTTAATCCCCTTGAAAACTAAAAATCTGAGAATCAGTCAGCAATGCCGACCGACACCGGTTTTGGAGATTTTGCAGAAAAATTCTGAAAAATTTTCGAAAATCATGAAAAATCTAAAATATTAGAAAACAGTGTTTGAAATTAAAATCGATCAAATCGGACTACCAGAAAGGCCAAATCGGGCAGTATGCCGGTATCGGGTCCCCGGTCCGGGTAAGGGCTGACTCTAAGACTAAGAATCCAGATCAGATACCAAAAACATGAGAAATCACGACTTAAAAACAAATACTGAAAGAAAATTGAAACAGTACGGTCACAAAAATTAGGACACGTATCTGGGTACGTACCGGGGAACGGGGGTGTTACAATCTACCCACCTAAAAAAATTTTGTCCTCGTAATTTCTATAAGGAGGGAGATGAACACGGAAGAGATTACAGTCAATGATGATAATATGATAAATTAAAAAGGATAAGGGAGATTACAATCTCAGGACACAAAAGGTTGGGGAATAGCGGTCACAGTGACATCATCAGGGCTCCTGATCTGAGTACTGAGCTCCTTATCCTTCCGCTATCACAATCGACGCCTCGGCTTCTCCTGCTGACAAATAGTAAGTCTGGCCTCTCCCATGGTTAGCTCCAACTCTAGCTCCTCACTGCTGGGGAGCGAGTGGGGCTCTCCTACCAACGGGCTCGGGGTTCCTTCCCGGAGGTGGTGCTGGAAGTACTAGAGGTGCTGGGGTACCATTCCACGTCATCTTGAACGGACAAACACCTAATGAATGATCACGAGATCCACATGCCAAACATAGCCTGTTCGTCCTCCGGCAATTGCTCTGGATATGTCCGGGTCTTAGGCAATAACCACATATCGCCTGCTGAGGGGGAGGTCGGAATGGTCGCCTGACTATCGGGCCATCGCTGGGTCTGGTTAGGTCTTCTTCATCCATCAACTGGAAAGGTCTCTTCACTGGCTTGTTCTGCTGTAACACCCCGCTCCCGGAATACGTACTTAGTTGCGTATTTATATTTTTCGATCGTATTTTTCGATTTGCTTCCTGTATTTGTTTAGTATTATGAGTTGTTTATATGATCGTTTTGCCTTGGATCTGGATTCGTGAACTCGGAGTCAGCCTTAATCTGAACCGGGAACCCGATCCTAGTGAATTGCTCAATTTGGTCTTTCTAGTATTTAGATTTGACCGATTTTAATTTTAAACATCATTTTCTAATATTTTAGATTTTCTATGATTTTCTGGAATTTTTCAGAATTAAATTGAAATTCTTCAAAACCGGTGTCGACCAGTGCCGCTGATCGATTCTCGGATTTTTAATTTACAAACGGAGTTGAATTTTAAGAAATGGCTTTCCCATAACTTCTTAAAATCATATTTTCTATCTAAATACTTTTTCTGAGAATTTTTAGAATTTATCAAAACCCGGCCAATCCGGTGTAGACCGATATTAACGGTTGACTTTATGATTTTTATTTTGAAAATAAGATTGAATTTCTGAAAACTTATTTCACCAAAAATCTTTTTATAATATTTATTATTTTTGAGAATTTTTGGGAAGCTTTCCAAGTTACTTTATTTTTTGGACTTTTCCGGAGTTTTCCCAGATACCGGAATAGTGTCCAGATATTTTCTACTTTTTCTCTCTCCTCGCTAGACGCGAGTTTCACCAACTTAGATTCCGCATTTAATGCAGAGATTCTCTCCATACTGCATTTAATGCATTTCAGATCAACTCCCATCAAGTCAAATCTGACTTTTGTCCTTTTGTTAAACGCAACCTTCGCACTTCCCTGGACGCGGCTTTAAATTCTGCGTTTGGCTCATTTTGGCCTAAACGCAGGCTTAAGGGCTGCGTTTGGAGAGGGAGACGCAAGTTCTCCTTGTGTGTTCTTTTGTTTTGAAAAGTGCAACATTATTATATTCATTCCCATCCTTTATATAAATGCCTCCACTCCTTCTCTCTCATTCATTTTTCCTTTCTTTCTTCTTTTTGTTTCCTGCAACCACCAACAGAGAGCATGGCAGCCCATTTCCATGGGTTTGAGCCATGTTCCCTCCTTTGGCTAGCCATTTCTCCACCATCTCCTCCTCCATTTCCACCACCAACACCACCACCTCATTCTCCTCCATCTCCTCCTCCATTTCAACCACAACACCACCTCCACCATCATCTTCTTCCTCTTCTTTTCCACCCAAATGACCCATTAACCTCCATAGCTTCATCACCATCTCCACCACCTCATACTCCATCTTAGCCACCAACGACCGCGCCGTCTTCATCTCCTCGTCGTGCTCTTTCCGACGAGCTATAGCTTCGTTCTCCGAAGCCTTGTTTTCAAAACTCCAATCTTTCAATTTGAACTATACTTGCACCCCTTCACATATTGCTTGGCCACCTTTCCGGCCAACTCCGGCAACTTCCGCCAACTTTGGCCGCCGCCGGTGACCACCAGCCATCGACGGTCATTCTCCTCTTCCCCCTTTCTTCTTTCCTTTCCTTCTCTGTTTCTTTCTTTTCATCCTGGTTCCTCTTCCTGTTCGTCTTCTCCATTTAGAAAATGACTCTTATCAGGGCCGGCCACCCTCTTTGGATTGGGGGCCGAGCTCTTCTTCGTCGGCAACATCTCCGATGATTATTCCGGTAATCGTTTACGATTATTCTGGTAATCATTTCGGTGACAATTGCAACGACACCACCACCAAAGAGATCACCTTTTCCCTGTCTCTCTCTTTCTATCTGTTGATTGTTAGACGCGGAGTTCACCCCGCGTCCAAGCGATTCTTTAACGCGATCTACGCGTTCTTGTATCGGCGCAACGCGGAGCCCATGCCCGCGTCTGTGTTCTTCTTGTGTTAACGCGACGCGGAGTTCATGCTCGCGTCCGCATTCTCCTCGCGCCCTATTTTGAACGCCGGTCTCGAACCCCGCGTTTGTGGCATCTTCACGACGCGACTCCAGCGTCTGTGTTTCCCGCGTCTGCTATTCCCGCGACGCGACTCCCGCGTCTGCGACCCCCGCGTCTCCCTGTGCACCATCTCTCTTCACGCACTCTCTCTAGCTCTCACGTTCTCTCTCCTCCCTCTCTTTCCTTTCTCTCTCTTGATTTCCTCCTCTCTCTATCACTTTCTCTCTAAACGCCTTGACGCGTTGATTTCCTGGATTTCGGAGATCGGGGATTTCACTATATTTTCTGAAGACTTAGGCGAGTGTCCTCGCTCTCGCCTCCATTTGGGTTTCCCCTTTGTCGGGTCGACATGTATTTTATTCCATGTTTCCATGTATTATGTATTGGACTGAGTCCCTGTATTTGTGTATGGCCGAGTGCCAATCACTAGACCCTTCAGCCTCCGGTCTCTCACTATCTCGAAAGAGACGTGATTGGGACCGTCAGGTTTCTCTGGACCCTTCAGCCTCCGGTCTCTCACTATCTCGAAAGGGAAGTGATTGGGACCGACAGGTCTCTCAGCTCCGCCTGATTATCATGATCAGCGTTCAGCGCTTTACCACTAGATTCGTCTAGGCGAGATGCTGCCGGAATTCCTACTCGCACCTTTAGCCGAGTTGTTCCGGTAACCTTGCCAGACGCTCCAGTGTTAAATACTGTTTGCTGTCTGTACACTCCAGCTTGCTCAGCTCCGCTTGATTGTGCTCAGCTACTATTCTATCACATGCCATGTATTTACCTGATATGTTAACACTTGACATGCCATGCCATTACTTCATACATGTCTTTTACATGCTACTATTTAATACCTGTTTGGATCACCTTGCAACTGTTATGTTATCACCAGACATGCTACTACTTGGCAAGACCCTTGTTATGACATGACTTGCCACCGGACTAATATCAATCTCTTAACATGACTGGTTACTTGTCTAATATCACCATATTGTCATGCTATCCCTTGACACCCGGCATGATATACTTGATCTGTGATTATCTCATTTACGGGAATACTATACTTGTTATCCTGCATTACATGCAGTGACTTGAATCTTGTACTTGTTATCCTGTATTATATATACAGTGACTTGAATCTATAGTACTCATGTACTCCTGAACTCCTGATCATGTCTTGTACCTGCTATTCCCGTAAATTAATAATCACATATTAAATTCTAATAAGACAACTTGCACCAGGTTTGGGGGAAACTGATGGGCCCTGATTAATCATGTTTATGGTGGTCTTATCGAGCCGCGCGTGGCCACATACTTGAGGGATCACCTGGCGGCCACCAGGGATTCCGTGGGGTGTGCTGGCACCCCTACTCTTGATTATTCCTGCCGGGTATGCACACGCCCTAGGCCTATTTCTATGGGATCTGCGATACTCTATTCCTGTTCGGGCGTCCATAAGTCCCCGGTACCTAGCGGTACGTTCCGGCTCAGCACCGGATACTCCTGAACAGTTGTCCCGGGCATGTACGGGGCCCATCCGAAACATGATTCATCGATCTTTATCAGTTTCCAAATAACTTGCTATATAAGTTGTAAGTGAAAGTATGTGGAATGGGACGCATACTGAAACCTACAACTTAGACGGCCCCAATTATAATAACATGCTAATATGAAACTGTTGTGTTGTTTGCAATCCGGGTTGTATGCGCTTGGATTTACGGTGACATGTGATAAAGGTATATAGATGAGGGTTTCCTTGTTTGGATTATTCCTTCGATGTACTAGTCTCATGGAGCCGTGACCTAAGCTTGTACGATCGATTTTGCTTGTAATCGACTTTATTCGGTTTTATCGGTTTTTATCGGTTTTATGTTAGTTTAGGAGATATCTGGTGTTGTCCTATCTACTCTACTTCTCATCTCTTTACCTGCTCTTATCTTATTATACCATGTGTATTCTCTACTGGAAGTCACCTGCTATATCCCTCTTGTTCCTGTATGCTGGTACTCACGGCACGATTTTCAATGCTTATTTATGACTTGGGTTTATCGATACACATGTGCTTATCTTTGCTCGCCACTTGGCATTCGTATCACCACTCACCTGGGGAGTTCTATCTGACTCCCCTGGATTCTCATGTCCAGGTCATGGAGCTTGGAGCGTGTGGATTCCCCCAGTTGCTGATCAGAGTGGCGCAGCTGAAGCATGGATACCCATCAGACCGTCTGGAGCTCTATCCTTCCAGGGCCTCTGTGTGCCTCTCGAGTTTTCCTTTTGTAAACTCGTGAGTGCCTGTGTACTGTTCATACTTGTACATCTCTTTGTAATCTCGCAATTGCGCATATCAGTGATGTAATATTCATGTAATATTGGATCACCTCTGGTGATAACTTTGTAATTGTACTCATGTGTTGGAATGTATAATGCACCACTTGCTTCCGTACTCTGATTCTTTCCTGTACTGATGCTTAGCGTATATACGTGAGGGTATTTCTGACCTGCGTATATACGTCGCAGTAACGTCTCCGTACCCGCCGGATCGGGGCGTTACATCTGCATATGGTGCTTGTCCTTCTTCTCCAGTCCCCGTTTGACCTTGTTTTCCATTGATTTTGCAAAGGGGAAAACTTACAAAAAAAGGGTCGAGAAGCTAAATTACAAGTAATTTTTTTGCAATAAAAAGATTACAAGTAGATCTCCTCTGAGATTCTAGAGAAGTGTGCCTATAGGAGTCTGGTCAGCGCGCGACCACTTTGTCCCTTTGACGATGCGATCGATGGGATTCCCTTCTCGCCTGGTTCAGAGAATCGGAGAACAGAAGGTTGGTAGAAACCTCTTGTTACTTCTCAAACTGCCTCCACTTGGGAATTCCTTCTCGCCTGGTTCCGGAGATTCCTTGAGAGGGAGGAAGATCTTAGGGTATTAGCACCCTGATTAGAGAATCAATTCTCTGAATTCTTAAAAGCAAGAGAATAGATCTCTGTTTAGCCATCTCTCTCTATTTTTCAGCCTCTCTCTCTGTTCGTGCGTGTTGGGCTATTTATAGGGAGAGCAGGGGTATAATTATCCCTTGAAAATCTGGAAACAGATTGAGTCAATCTGTTTAAATCTGGAAGTAGCCTTGCTGAGAGGCTAAAATCAGCTTCTGCGAAGCTAGGAATAATAGGTAGCGTCAATCTCTTGATCTGTTTTTATTCTTTCCAAATAACTGAAAGATCTCCCCTGATCTTCTTACTTATTTTAGGAGAGTCAAGAGATTATGGTAAACAACTACCAAATTTGATCTCAGATTTGATCTCGATTAGATTTGATCTTGAATAGATTTGATCTCATCTAGAGATTTAATTAGTCAAAAGTAACCATAAAAGACCCGCAGCGAAGCTGTCCCGTCGAGCTCACATCGGAGCTAGAATGAGCATCTGGCGAAGTCAGAAGAAAGCTCTTCAGCGGAGATGGATAAACATCTGTGGCGAAGCTACCGACCATCCTTTTGCGTGGTTGCGTGTGGTTTCGAGCGAAGCTAACTCTCCGCGGAGTTAACTGAGCACTTCAGGCGAAGCTGTAAGTTAGCTCCCTGATAGAGCTTTGAACGGCTTCAAGGCGAAGTTGGACAAACTTAGCCTCTCAGGTGAGGCTATCCCCTCGGGCTCATGTGATTCTAAGTGTTGAGCTAACCTAGCATCTTAGACTTGCTTAGGTCTCTTCAAACACAATCTGGGCTCACTGTCTGCTTCACTGGATCAGTAGAGTCTAAGTTGCTGATTTGTCACTCGGAGATAGGTAAAAACTGGTCGTCAGCTTGTCTACCACTTTTCTTTTGTAAATGTCAACAAGTTTAGACATTGTTCAGGCCAGTCAGGAATCTTGTCTTTTTTAGAGTGTGAACAAGACCCCCTTCAAAGTTTTTGTAAGTCTGCAATGGAATAGTTTAGACTTCAAAATACTTTGAATTGCTTTGATTGATGTTATGTGAAGTACGAACGTCGCCATGCTGGTTGAGTTCAGCTTCGCTTTCAATTCTGCTTCCGGATTGGAATAAATTCGCCGAAGAATCGTGTAGATTCACGATTCTGGGTAGCTTCGCGTCTGGGTGGCTTCGCGTTCGAGCCTCCTGGAGTAGATTCGCTTCAAATTCGTCTTGGAACGTCGTTCCTTTCCTGAGGCCAACTGCCTTTTGGCTAGTTTCGAGAAGGATTGCTCCTTTTTTGAGGTTAGAATAACCTCTCTTGTATTAATGAGGAAGATCATTGCTTCTGCGCGCATTTTCGAGGGAGACCATTCCCTTTCTCAAGGCTCAGTACTTGAATGCCTTAAATTCGCTCGCACTTTCAAGCTTGAGGCAGCGGCTGTGCGATCAGGTCATAAGGCCTATAAATAGGACACTTGAAGTCTCTCTTCAGGAATAGTCCATTCATGACATCTCCTGATTGTTTAGGGAAGGATACTCAGATCTCTAAAATAGTGCGGTGCCCACTCTGGTCATTAACTGGCCAAAAACTGGTGAGTCTCGGTCATCCAGAGACTTCACCAATAGACTAGTGACTTTAGGGAGTTTATCTCCCTTAATTTAGCTTTATCAGCTGCTTCAGGGATTGATTTCCCTTGCTCTTCATTTTGTATCTGACTGATTTGCAGAGAAGGCTTTCAGCCTTATTTCCCAGCTTCTTTAACGAAGCTATCATTTTCACTTGATCAAAGAAAGATCATTCCATGCTTGCCTGTTAAGTTCGCCACATAGGCAAGAATTGGGACTTAGTCTCTTCAAGTTTGAGCCAGTCTTGCCATATAGGTGGGGTCAAGATTGCGTCCCTCTGGATCAGTCTGGCTTAGCCTTATAGGCGAGGCTAGACTTAGCCCTTTTTTGATGCTCCTTCAGTCTAACTGCCTTAGGCGGAGCTAAGACTTAGCTTATGCTGAGCTAGCCCATCATCACTGTGCAAGTGAGGCTATCCTCTGCTTAACTGAAATTCATCCTTAAAGCGCAACTGGATCAGATATAAATTGCTTCGCCCAAAGAATTTGACTTAGCGTATCATGCTTGCATTTTTCTTTGATCTACTGCTAACCTGCTTTCAGTTTGCGTTGCAGTGAACTGTGCCCGCCAGTCTTTCGACTTGATGAAAGAGACCAGAGACTTGCCTCTTGATCTTCTAGTTGAAACTTTAATCCTAAGCAAGAGGAACAAACTGGAGCAGCTGATGCGTGTTCCCGGAGGAGCTTGGCAGTCGCTTATCCGAGATGATCCATTCTGAGAAGAGGCTGGTAGTCGCTTATCCGAGATGATCCACTTCGGGAAAGCGGACGTCACCTGTAAGGTTTCGGATCTTTCCTTTGCCAATTTTCATCAAAGAAGATCCAGCTTTCTGGTGGCAACCGGTCCTTTGCCAATTTTCATCAAAGAAGATCCGGCTTCTTGATGGCAAAATCTTCCATTAGGTGAAGGATTATGGCCTTGTGCAGGAGGAAGGCCTTTCGTGTCCAGTTGGTTTAGCTTATCACCTTAGAAGTAGATAAGACAACTTGTATGCCTTTGGAGAAATGATTCGGTTGTACGAAAGATCACTTTGATGTAACGTCAATGTATCTTCCCTTTTGAATCAAATAAAATGTTTATTTTCTGCTTATCTGCTTTGTTTCCCTCCTTTTTGATTCGAGAACGCCTGAAGTGGACTAACTTAGGTAAGTCTTTTCCCTAGGAGGAAATGAGAACTCTCAGCCGAGCTAAACTTCCGGCGAAGCTGAAGACAGATTTTCAAATAAGTCAGGAGCCAGTTTCTGGCGAATCTAGCATGGAATTTCCATGAAGCTAGAGATGTAAGAGAAGGCACCACTTCTCTTTGAATTTTTAGAGAACTGCAAATCTCTTCTTCTTCTTTCTCCTACGTTTGGAATTTCAATAACTTCTTCAGTTCTCCAAAGGCTCCTAAAAGACGAGCAGGAAAAGAGGTAGCAACCTCTACGAGGGAGGGACCCTCTCTCCTCCTCCGGTCATCGAACGACCCATCGCGGGTAGGGATCTTTCCCTTTTGTTCAGAGATTTTCATCTCTTCTTGAAGCCAATTTCTGGCTATCTTCCGATGAATCCAGGGCGATCAATCATGATCCCATGATCTTAGGGAGTTCAACTCCCTGAAGTTTCCTTCTATTTCTTGATTGGAAATCTAAGATCTGAAGGGGTTTCTTCTCCAAGCTTCTATGCGAAGCTATCCCTTAGGCGGTTCACATCCTGTTGGATGATAGGATGCAAAGTTAGCCTTAGAAGCTCGGTTGGAAAAGGACCTTAATGCCCTTGAAATAGCTTTTTAAGCAGCAGTATTCTTCTGGCGAAGTTAGGTCTTGGGGCTTTGTCGCATTCTGTTATCCGAGGTCAAGCTTTCAGAGCGAAGCTACTACTTAGATATTTTTTCTGCATCCTGCCTTCATGTGGAGTGCGGAGTTAAGCTGCAGCTGGGAAGCTGAGCTTCGGGCGAAGCTATTGTTAGGCCAGCTTCGCTCGGAGAGCGAAGCTATACCTTAACAAAAATTATATTCTTGTTTTAGCTCTCCTTCAGCCGATGAACTAATCATAGTTTCTCCTTATTTTTGCAGTGCACTATACTCCTGGTCCTCTGAACAGTCTCTTTGGCACAGCCAGGGGGCTGAATGGCAATGTAGCCTGCAGTTTTTTAGGGCAGGCTTCATTATTCAGCGAGCAGAGCGCTCCTGGTCGGGATACACTTATTCATGCTGGGAATCAGCGTACCATGAGGAGCATCTTAACTACTTCTCCCCTTGAAGATTCCGACCGAAGAATCTATCGGAAGTCCGGCTTCATGTTTGGAGATGCAGCGCCAGACAACAATCACCAGCTGCTAGCCAGAGAGGGGCAGTGGATTTTTAAATTGGATGGTGAGAAGTACTATCTCCCATCTAGCAAGCGGCATTTTCCCTTGTCCTTCTTTCAATGTGTGACGAGGGCTCGGAAGATACAGTGGCAAGTGACTCGGACTACTGACTCCGTTCACGTGGGAAAGTTGATAGCTCCGTCCCCTGGTTATACGAGGGTAGGTCCTCCTCGCTGTATATTGGGTCTCCATCCTGGGAACGTACTTCTGGACATCCCAGTGGGAGAAAATCCCGCGGTGGCTCAGACTTTTGGAAATCAATTCTTTAAGGTTTGTGGCAATTATCTGGCCACTGATTTCAGGACCCCGGGGTGGATTCATCCTCCCAAGGCATGGAGGAGGGACTTGACTCTATATGTCCTTGCCCATTTTGAAGAAGATCTAGAGAGGCTGGGACTTTATGAGGCCGTCAGGGTGACATGTTATGGCATTCAGATGAGCGTAGCGAACTTTTACGCCATCTTTGAGTTATACTGTCCGGCTACAGGGACCTTCTTCACCCCTGTTGGCGAATTGGGCATGGCTCTGCACGAGATGTGGGAAGTCTCTGCTCTGCCGTTGGGGTCTCTCCCATATGAAGAATATTTCCCGTGCGAGGCGGAATTGGCACTTCTGGAGAAGTAGGAGCCCGCCTTGTTTGAGACTTACCGGGAGTTGATGTGCCACCTTTACATTTGCTCCAGCATGCATGGGAGCCATAAGGGAGCTTCATGCAGCTTGAAGAGCTGAGGGAATTATTTGTTCCCCGACCTGGAAGGTACTCCTGAAGCGGCTCACTGTGGAGTTGCAGATGAAGATATCTTTTGCCGGATGCAAGAGCACTCCCAAGAGGATTTGATTCTGGAAGAAGATGACAGACCCTATGAAAAGGTGATATTCTTCAAAGTTTTCACCACCAAGCTCGTCGGCCGACATCCCGAAGGCACTTCTGGCTGGCTTTTTAATGGTTTGGTTGAAGAGATGTGTGGTGCCATCTTCGTCTGGCGATATCATTCATCCGACTGTCTTATTGCCTGCTGTTCATCTAGTCTATAGTCATTCTCTTGGACTTCTTCCAGCCATGGTGTGTTGTATTCAAAGAGGCCTTCGTGCATTGATGGAGGCTTTCTGTAGGCCACCAACAACGAAGCCGGGAAAGGGGACTATCTTGCCTCACGACTGATTGGTCGCTAATGTTGCATATTTAGTATCATATTTCCATACTTATTCTAGAATAAAATTTTGCATTGTCTTAATTAATTGCTTAATTTATTTGCAGGCCCATTCTTTAAGGAGATGAAGAGAAATGAGCCCAAAGCCCACCAAAATTTTGAATTAAATCAGAATTAATCGCACTCAGTAAATCAGGGCAAAATCAAGAGGTTGAAAACCGGTTGAGAAGAATCCTCTCAGAATCGATCGGTTAAAGCCAAGAATCCAAGGCCATTTCGTCAGAAACCTGAACTCAAACGAAGAAACCAACTAAAGATAAATGCAGAAGGAAATCCCAGAGAGACCCACCAACAGGGTGTGGCCATCTGGCCACACCCTGGCCGCGAAAACGCGGCCAAAGCCGCGTTTCCGCGGCTTGGTTGGGGAGTTAGGGGGAGCATTTGCTCCCCCGATCTCCCCGGGATCCTTCTCGTGTGAGTTATGCCTATAAAAAGGCAGTATTTGCGCTGAAAATGTGACGACCAGGCAGAGATAGGATTTAGACTAGTTTTCCATTTTGTAGTTTAGCTTTTTCTTTTCTTTTTATGTAATTTGTATGTAAGCTTAGGTTAGATAAATATTCATGTAAGTAAGAGAGAGAGGCTGATGTTGAGAGTGACACCGATGTACCCTCCTCCTTTCTTTCATTGTTTCTGCAAGTAATAAAGGTAAAAGCTTCTTTTTATGTTCGTATTTTCTTTTGTTTCTTTCTTACTCTTTCTACTTTAACTCCTTTGTTTTTGATGAGTTTGCAAGTGAAGCCAGAAGCATAAGTACAACGATGCTTTGTGAGTGCCAACGATACTTCATGAAGACGTTCTCCTCCTCAAGATCCGTATCACTTCATCCTTGTAAGGCTTGATGATATAATGCGAACAGGGACTGAGCTCGATCTTATGACCTATGCGTTGAACGCCTCCGAATGCAAGTAGAACATGCAAAGGTTTCCAGGTAAGTCATCAATCAAACTAGGTACGTATTTCTTCACTCTTCTTTCTTTCTTTTCTTTTATTTCCTTATTATAGATCACCACCTCTTCCAAATCTTTCATCATTTCTTTTCCAATTCATTTGTACATAGTCATTTTCTGGTTTTCTCCACCTTCTCATTCTACCGTTTTCTTTTTAACTTTAACATAACTTTTTTTCATTTTTATTTCTTAAAACAAAGAAGAACTTTCGTTTTGTTTTCATAAAGATTTCAATAAAGAAACGTAAACGCTTCTATCGCAAAACCCTCCTTGTGGATCACGACCCGCATAGCCACTTGCTATAGCGGTAAGAATTGAGCAACTTGCACATCTTCATTCTAAATCTGAAATTCTTTATTTTTATGTGCAGTTTTGCTTCAATCAATTTTGGCGCCGTTGCCGGGAGGGTAACGTTTTTATTGAAATCTGAATTTTTATTGAAAATTTTTTAGAACTAAAACGAATTTTCTTCTCTGTTGCAGGTTATAGGGAAAGCAAAGCAGGAAATTAAGATTGCAGTAACATACAAGTGGTCTTGGGCCTCTGCTCTAGAAAGCAGAGACCAAGGGCCCTCTGATTTGCTGCGTTTTCGCGGCCAAAGCCGCGGATCCGCGGCAAAGAAGAGTTGACTACTAATAGGTTTTGTGCAGGTTTGCTTGCTTTGCAAAAACATAGCTTGCTGCAACTTTATTTCTTATATTTCATCACCATAACCTGCTAATAACCAACAGTAAAATACTTATTGAAAAAGAAAAAAATTTGATTAGACGTTTGCATTTTAGGCACGTGTCTTTTCAATCCATTTATTTTTACTGTTGAAGAGTGCTGGAGCAAGGTACATTCGCATTGCATGTAGAATAGGACTCATCTCTTGGTTAATTTTCATTGCTTTGAGTGAATCTTATTTACATATCTTGTACACTTGCACAAACTTATCTTAAGGGCACTAACCCATAACAAGATAAGGTGGGGATTTAATCACCCTTCCTTAGCCCAAAAATCAGATTCCAAGCACTCACTAACCCAAGTCTAACTAAAAATGAGTAGACGTTAGCTCTAGGGACATCTCGGACTCAATTAGGAGATTATCCTAAGGGGGAAAGGTGTTGAAATTTGACTCCTGCAAAATCAGTGTCAAGGAAAGGGATTAAGGGCCGAAAGCCCGAAGGTTGGTGGTTATTTAATTAAGGAACGTCTTTGACGGAAAACCTCCTACCAATCTTGCCCTGACCTGACTGATTAGCTTGTGATCAAAGTCTGCATTAGACCTCCCGGGACAGTCTAATCAGTTAGGAGTCGTCTAGGTCATAGGTCTACCCTAACTTAGTTAGAATTTTCTCTTTTTTTTTGTTTGCTTATTTGTTTGTTTTTTCTTTCTTTTTTGTATTCTATTGTGTGATATGGCTTATAATAATAATTTTTCAACTTTAATAATAATCCATATTGCACACCGAGTTCATTTTCGGATATTACCAACCTGGCATATCATGACTTTAACCAACCTAGTGTGCCGGATTGGTCTTATCCGAATCAATATAACCCATGCCCCCAATCTAATAACTATAATTTCCATAATAATTTCAACTCTTCACCGAGTCAGTGGGGATTCACCTCCCCCGAGCATAATTTTCAACCAACTTGTCCCCCTTATCCACCTAGTCCACAATATCCCCAAGAGTCATACTCAGTTCCACCAGTCCAAAATAGAAAACCATCAATTTTGGAAAGGAGTATGCGTGAGTCCAAACAACAATCACAAAATCTGATGGACTCACAATTTCACTACCACTTCCAAGACAACACTTCATCTTTTCATCAAAATAATGAATCCATCAACTATGAAAAGATGCTTGAAGCCATGACTCATGCTCAAAATGCTCGAAATCGTGACATAGATATGATGGTCGAATCTCTACGTTCTCACCGTTTGACCAGTTCTGATGTCACTAACCATTCTGTTAGAGCCGAAGAGTCATGTAGTTTTAGAAATCAAGGTTCCATTTCAGAACAGTCATTTGAACTTGCCCAAACTCCAAATAATATTGATAGTTTGGCAAGTTATCCTTTGCCTGAAATCGAACTTGAAAATGAATATGATCATGAACCCCAACTTAGGGATTCAATTTTACTTCCTGATTCAATAATGACTCCGGTATCTTCACCTGATTTTAATCTTTTCCCCGAGTCAACATTGGATCCTGTGCCAATTCATCATGAAATTGAATCACCCATTTTTGATGATCATATAGAACTTGACCATTTTACACTTTTGAAAATCCTATTGACAATTGGCAAGTTCTCATTTTTTTGATATTGAACTCAATGAGATATGTGACCTAGATTTTCAAATCTGTGATCCAGTTCAACTTTCTGAATCAATCTTGACTCCTGTTTTGTTACCAAACTTGAGTAATATGTTAGAGTCAGTTTCGATTCCCCCACCTATCATTCCTGAACATGAATCACCAATATTAAGTCACATCCATTGTTGGAAAATCAATGTGGACTTGAGTTTCAACTTCTTGACTTGGACACACTTCTTGAACCAGTCTCGACTCCTGAACCTTTACTTGACTTAGGTCACCTTCCTGAGTTGGTATTAGTTCCTATACTTCCTGAGTCCAAGTCAACCGTTCTATCATTTCATACTCCATTTTGGGATGAGGTGGTTGACAAATTTGACTCCGAAATCAATTATGGAATTTGGAAATTAGATGGGGTCAAATACTTAATAAAAATCCTTCATAGATACACAATTTTAATGGGTTATATTAGTGAAATTTCTGGTGGGTTCCTCTGAACCCAACGAAAAGTTGATTGGGCCGCATTTCGTAGACCAATCAGACCAACAACGGAACCACCACCTTAAGGTAACATTTTTCTTCTTCCTTTCTTCTTTTTCATGCATCTATGCATTAATTCATACATTGAGGACAATGCATGAGATAGGTGTGGGGGAGGGTCTAACATAACTTAGTTTTTAAAATAAAATAAAAAAAACATTTTAACATTTTCTTTACTTTTAAAAACTTTTTGAAAAGAGAAACAATATTTTGACATATTTTTTTGTAAGAAATTAAGTTAATTTTAAGGAATAGGAAAATCCAAATTAGGATTTCTTATACTTGGTCAAAATAAGATTATTTGTTTGATTTTTAGGGTTAGGAAGATAATTTGTCAAAGTAATTTAGTCTTGATCTTTACCTTAATGAAATATGCACACTTCATATACTTACACACTTAGGGTTCAAAAACAAAAATTCTTATGCCTTATATATAAAAAAAAGGAAAAGAAAGAAATAAACAAATCTAATTATTGATTAGCTAGGTGCTTTGGCCTAAGCAAGCCTTAGTATTTATGCGAAAGATGATTAGATAAGTTTGAATAAATAAATAAATAAATAAAAATTCTCTGATTAAGCTGGGTATTTGTGCCTAATAAGCATAAGTATTCACGCCTAAAAGAGGTTCATATAATAAAATCCTTAGTTTTCTGGCCTTGTTTGCTCGAGTCCTAAAGTCCTTGGGGTGTCTTCTCACCCGGTGCCCTAAGACCGTTTGGTTTGGGAGTCATCGATTAAAGGCTCGTTACATGGGCAGACTAGAAAGCATAATAGAACTAAGGAATAATACCATCAAAATATATATAAATAAATAAGGCATAAGAGTTAGAGTTAATGAACCCTTCGTCAAAATTTTCACGATCACAAGGTGCATATGACTTAGGGTAAAGTAAAATAGACTAGATGAGAAGTACAATTTGACTCCTTACTTTGATTGATAACAAATTTTTGAATAGAGACTAAGTTTAGGGATGAAAATTCAGTTTTCCTATAACTTATAGATTGCTTAAATCTTACAATTATATTTCAATTATTTTTCCCTTTCAAAATGCTTTTCAAAAATACTAACTCTTTATTTCCTTTCTTTATGGATTTTGTGGGTGCAATCCGCTGAAAACCCTCACGAGACAAAACTCGTCCTCTAGGGAAAACCTAGAGGTTTAACGGCTTGTTGCACATGCTCAGTGCAATCGCGTGACCTGCGAAAGTGGTCTAATAATCCTTAGTATAGTTTAGTTGTTTTGCTCGAAGACGAGCAAAAGATAAGTATGGGGTGTGATTGGTCGCTAATGTTGCATATTTAGTATCATATTTCCATACTTATTCTAGAATAAAATTTTGCATTGTCTTAATTAATTGCTTATTTATTTGCAGGCCCATTCTTTAAGGAGATGAAGAGAAATGAGCCCAAAGCCCACCAAAATTCTGAATTAAATCAGAACTAATTCGCACTCAGTAAATCAAGGCAAAATCAAGAGGTTGAAACCGGTTGAGAAGAATCCTCTCAGAATCGATCGGTTAAAGCCAAGAATCCAAGGCCATTTCGTCAGAAACCTGAACTCAAACGAAGAAACCAACTGAAGATAAATGCAGAAGGAAATCCCAGAGAGACCCACCAACAGGGTGTGGCCATGTGGCCATCTGGCCACACCCTGGCCGCGGAAACGCGGCCAAATCCATGTTTCTGCGGCTTGGTTGGGGAGTTAGGGGGAGCGTTTGCTCCCCCGATCTCCCCGGGATCCTTCTCGTGTGGGTTATGCCTATAAAAAGGCAGTATTTGCGCTGAAAATGTGACGACCAGGCAGAGATAGGATTTAGACAGTTTTCCATTTTGTAGTTTAGGTTTTTCTTTTCTTTTTATGTAATTTGTATGTAAGTTTAGGTTAGATGAAGATTCATGTAAGTAAGAGAGAGAGACTGATGTTGAGAGTGACACCGATGTACCTTCCTTCTTTCTTCCATTGTTTCTGCAAGTAATAAAGGTAAAAGCTTCTTCTTATGTTCGTATTTTCTTTTGTTTCTTTCTTACTCTTTCTACTTTACCTCCTTTGTTTTTGATGAGTTTGCAAATGAAGCCAGAAGCATAAGTACAACGATGCTTTGTGAGTGCCAACGATACTTCATGAAGACGTTCTCCTCCTCAAGATCCGTATCACTTCATCCTTGCAAGGCTTGATGATATAATGCGAACAGGGACTGAGCTCGATCTTATGACCTATGCGTTGAACGCCTCCAAATGCAAGGTAGAACATGCAAAGGTTTCCAGGTAAGTCATCAATCAAACTAGGTAAGTATTTCTTCACTCTTCTTTCTTTCTTTTCTTTTATTTCCTTAGTATAGATCACCACCTCTTCCAAATCTTTCATCATTTCTTTTCCAATTCATTTGTACATAGTCATTTTCTGGTTTTCTCCACCTTCTCATTCTACCGTTTTCTTTCTAACTTTAACATAACTCTTTTTCATTTTTATTTCTTAAAACAAAGAAGAACTTTCGTTTTGTTTTCATAAAGATTTCAATAAAGAAACGTAAACGCTTCTATCGCAAAACCCTCCTTGTGGATCACGACCCGCAATAGCCACTTGCTATAGCGGTAAGAATTGAGCAACTTGCACATCTTCATTCTAAATCTGAAATTCTTTATTTTTATGTGCAGGTTTTGCTTCTATTAACGACGGATGAAACCCCAGAATTGGTTTGCCATATACTTATTTGATGGCATGGTTCGCCCTTCACTGCCCCTCCATTATCCAAGCCAGAGAGGAGCCCCAGAAGGTGTTCACATGGCACTTCTCCGTCGATTCGAGGGGTGTTCGTGGTCAAAGACTTATGTGGCTGCGGTCCGTAAACTGTTGTGCTGTCATGACGTCTATAGCCTTTTCTAATACTTCCCCTACATTCGCGATGCAGGCTATGGCGAAGAATTCAAGGATGTAGGGGAAGGGCAGACGTCATTGAGTTGGAGAGTCTTCGAATGGCTGGTTAGCATCCGACCATCCCACTTATTGTATAGAAGTGGGGACACCTGTTACCTAGAGCCCTATGTTCTGAGTCAGTTTGCCCGTCAGTTTGGATATTACCAACTGTATGTAGGCAACCCAAACAGCAGTCGGGTCTTTATGGGGAGCCTCATCGATGGAGCTCGTGCCTGGCGGTTCTTCATTGCTGGCTGTACTGAGGCGCGACTGTGCATGCCGCTAAGGGCTCCTAACCTTCTGACGACCATGGGATTCTTCCAGTGGTATAGAACCTCGAACCCCACACCGACTAGATTTTCTATTAATTCCTTTGGTGTGAAGTTGATTTCTCAACGGCTGAAGTGGAAGGTCACTGAGAAGAGAGAGGGTAAGAGGGTCCGCATTTCAGGCCTCGGGGAATTCATTGCTGTTGATGATAGCGAAGCCTCGGATGCAGGAAGTCCTCGCTTTGAAGCGGATACAGGTGCTGAGGCTCCAGCAGCTGCTTCTGGTGGGGTAGGCATGGCGCCCATGCAACATGTTGATGTGGAAGAAGTGGAGGAAGAAGACCCTGACGTCCACTTCAAGAGAAAGCGGGAAGGTGGATCTCGTAGGAGGAGGGTAGTGAAGAAGCCTCGTCGCTACGCTCCTACGGTTATTGCAGAGGGCGAATCATCTGCAGTGCCTCCTCCTCCTGCTCTATTAGTCATTAAGTTGTCAGCTCCTAAGCAGACTGCTGGTAAAGCTGCTCCGGACCCGGGTATGATCAACAATGTTCTTATAATACACTCTTATGTATTCCAGACAGCTCATTATACTTTATGATTCAGAAATTGAGGCGGTGAAAGACCCGAGAGCTGAGGCTGCCGGAGAACAGGGGGCATTATGATCCCCTATTCACTTATAGAGAAGGCGATGAGGCTGGCTATTTCGCCGTCACGGAAGAGTCTGGAGGTGATGTGGCCGATGTAGGTCCTTCGGGTGCTGGGACTTCAAAAGGAAGCCCTATGGCTTCCAGTTCCTTTGGGTGGACCACAGAGGGTTCGGCGAGTGAAGGTGGGCTGGCCGTTCGTGTTGATTCTACTAAAGATTTTCCAATGGAGCCTGAGGGGACAGATGCAGTTGTCGAAGGACTTTAGAGAGAGACTATTGCCAAGGCGATTGAGGCGACATCGTCCTTTGGTAATGCTTTAACCTTTTGACTCCTGCTATTCACTATGCCTTGCTTAAACAAAGTCTTGTCACGATACAGGTGTTTCACTTTTGGGTACATCGACTTCGAGGGAACCAGCCAGTCTTCGCGAAGGGGTCAGGGGTGAAGCAAGTACTTCGACCGCGGTGGACGCTACTGAGTTGGTGTCTTGTATCACGACCTGCCCACTTATCGTCCTGAGTCGACCGGCGGAGGAGAGGCTGAGGGGACAATGGTTATGGAGCCAATCTTACCTCCATCCATCTTGGTAAGTGAAATGCTATTGGTTTCGTCAATGCTGCCTATTTTGTCAAGCGCGGAGTTGAAGGTGATTACCAGTCCTACTTCTCCAACATTGGTGGTTGAGCCAGCTTTCCAAGAAATAGTCACTAGTCCTACCTCAGTTGTGGCTGGTGTACTGGTCTCAATGAGGACTCCTCCGAGATCACCGATGACCCCTCATGTTGCTACAGCCAGTGCTTCTATTATTTCCTCCATAGTTACACCCGTGAAGGCAGTGGAAACTCTGTCTTCAGGGGCTGCTCGTTTGCCGGGAGTAATTGAGGTCGAGAACGAATTCGTGGCTGAGTTAGTCGACAGCTTTTATAAGAGCTTGAAGCGATCCATTGCTTTGGTCTTGAAGGGCTCGACTACCTCATTCTTTGCTTTAAAGGTGGTCCTCTCCCGAAGCATTGACAGTATCCGAGACTTCGGAGGGGATGACCAGGCCGCCACGTTAGAGCTTCTGGTGGACAGACTCGAGAGGGATGTGGACGAATGGTGCCATCTTAGTCATTCAGATCTGGAGTCTTCAGTTAACAAACACCTTGCGCATCTTGTTGCTCAGATGCATGAAGCTTATCTCGCTGCTCAAGAAGCTGCTAAGGCAATTTCTTCTTATTTGAAATCCTTGGAGATAAGGAAAGTAGAGCTCGGGGATGCCATAAACGCTTCTAGCAGTGCTCTTCTTGACGCTGAGGAGAAAATTGAAAAGGCTAAGGAAATGATCAGGAAGGCTAATCTTCTTTTGTCCAAGGCTGAACCAGTGCGTCTTGAAGAGACTGCCCGGCTTGAGCAGCTTAAGGCTCAGAATGATGAAGTCTTGCAGCAGGAGCTAGCACAGAGGGCAACCTTGGTTGAAATTGAAGCTCGCTTGGCCCAGACAGCGAGTTTTAATGAGGCCGAGTTGAGGTCGCAGACACTTATCAGGGCTACTAAAGAGAGGAAGACTTGGCTGGCCACTCTTGAAGAACAGATCAAGTCCTATGAAGCGCCGTTGTAGCTTGTAATCTGTGCATTCATGTATCCCTCTTTTAGAATCAATAAAAAGTGATTTTATTTGACTCCCCTGTCGCATTTCCAACTTGTTTTATCTTCTGAATTCTTGCTTTCAAGTTGTATTACAGCCCTTAAAAGGAAACGGAATAATGATATGACTAATCTAATCAGCGGTGATAAGCCGAGAGAGTTAGTCATACATTTGAGGGAATAGTCCTTACTGGACTAAAAGATGAGACTTGGCTATCTACCGGTTCAGAGGTCGCAATGACGTAACCGATTAAGATGCCACCAAGCTCAAAATTTTGTCATATGATGACAAAGAAATAGTCCTTGTCGGACAGAAAGATGAGACTTGGCTATCTGCCGGTTCAGAAGTCGTGATGACATAACCGATTGAGAAGCCACCAAGCTCAAAATTGTCATATGATGACAAAGAAATAGTCCTTGTCGGACTGAAAGATGAGACTTGGCTATCTGGTGGTTCAGAGGTCTCGATGACATAACCGATTGAGAAGCCACCAAGCTCAAAATTATCATATGATGACAAAGAAATAGTCCTTGTCGGACTGAAAGATGAGACTTGGCTATCTGCCGGTTCAAAGGTCGCGATGACATAATAGATTGAGAAGCCACCAAGCTCAAAATTGTCATATGATGACAAAGAAATAGTCTTTGTCAGACTGAAAGATGAGACTTGGCTATCTGTCGGTTCAGAGGTCGCGATGACATAACTGATTGAGAGGCCACCAAGCTCAAAATTTTGTCATATGATGACAAAAGGATAGTCCTTGCCAGACTGAAAGATGAGACTTGGCTATCTGCTGGTTCAGAGGTCGCGATGACATAACCGATTGAGGAGCCACCAAGCTCAAAATTTGGATGGGACTTGGAAGAAATTGTCAGAGGTATATGGTTAACGTGACAACCAAAGAAGTCTACTAAAGACTGAGTGGGACTCAGAAACTCACTGGGAAGCCAGGAAGTGAATCCCATAAAAGATCATATGTCAGAGGTGTAATGTTAACGTGACAAAAAGAACTTCGTAGGAATTCGGAAAGCAATTTGTCAGAGGTGTAATGTTAAATTGACAAAAATATATGCCAGAGGTGTAGTGTTAAACATAGCACAAAAAGATCTCATTTTCACTGAGAAAATCGAGAAGATCACTGTCATAGGTTTAATATTAACTTAACAGTGAAATGGATGCCAGAGGTATAGTGTTAAACTTAGCATGAAAAGGTCTCGTTTTCACTGAGAAAATTGAGGAGATCACTGTCATAGGTTTAATGTTAACTTAACAGTAAAATGGATGCCAGAGGTGTAGTGTTAAACTTAGCATGGAAAGGTCTTGTTTTCACTGAGAAAATCGAGGAGATCACTGTCATAGGTTTAATGTTAACTTAACAGCAAAATGGATGCCAGAGGTGTAGTGTTAAACTTAGCATGAAAAGCTCTCATTTTCACTGAGAAAATCGAGGAGATCACTGTCATAGGTTTAATGTTAACTTAACAGTGAAATGGATGCCAGAGGTGTCGTGTTAAACTTAGCCTGAAAAGGTCTCGTTTTTACTGAGAAAATCGAGGAGATCACTGTCATAGATTTAATGTTAACTTAACAGCGAAATGGATGCCAGAGGTGTAGTGTTAAACATAGCATGGAAAGGTCTCGTTTTCACTGAGAAAATCGAGAAAATTACTGTCATAGGTTTAATGTTAACATAACAGTGAAATGGATGCTAGAGGTGTTTGAACATCGTAGTAACTCGAGTGGATCTGTCGTTCTTTATATATGGTCTTACCATTCTATGGATGAGAATTGGAAAGTGATTTTGGAGAGGGAATTAAATGGGAATAGGTCCCTTAAGATTTTTAGCAAATCCTCAGCTGTTAATGGGTTTGATATGCCTTTACCAACTACCGTTTGAGTCGGGCTAGCCATGCTATTCCCCTCAGCATGGTGAGTTGTCGAGGACTTATGTTGGGCTTAAAGGCCAACATTTTCCTCTATCCTTAACCATTAAAGGTGTTGGATCATTCGATTATTGTATTCGTAACCTTGATTCTTCTTTGAGACAACTAGTGTACGATCGGCTCTATACTGGTTTACGGTCGTATGATCTCATTTGGAGGAAGAGAGGGGCGCTCCTTCTGCATATCTTGGATTCGAAGGTCTTGATCAGAGGTGTAATGTTAACTTGATCATAACAAGGATCCTTATCAAGGATAATACTTCTTTAAAAACCTGTCGTTGATCGGCATCATGTGTAAATCATCATCTGAAGCCATAAGGCGATATGCTCCGTTTGAATAGACCGTTTCTATTACAAACGAACCCTCTCATTTGGGCTGAAATTTGCCTTTGGTGTTGTGCGTCATGATCATTGGTCGTCTGATGGCTAAAACCAAATCTCCTTTCTGGAAGACTCTTTGTTTGATCTTCTTATTGAAGGCTTTTGAGATCCGAGCTTGATACAACTCAATGTGTTGCTGAGCTTGTAACCGCTTCTCATCTAGGGCTTCGAGCTCTTGAAGACGCAACCGATCATTGTCCTCTGATGTGATCTTAGTGATCAGAGCGACTCGTAATGACGGCATCTAGATTTCTAACAGTATGACTGCTTCACACCCGTATACCAGGAAAAAAAAAGGCATATTGCCTGTCGGGGTCCGAACAATGGTTCGGTAGGCCCAAAGACATTCACCAATCTTCTCATTCCAATCTCGCTTATTCGAGGAGACGAACTTTTTGAATAACTTAATGATTATCTTGTTGAATGCATCCGCCAAGCCATTAGCGGCAGGATTATAGGCAGTTGAACCCACATTCTGAATTCGGTATTTATCACAGAATCGATAGAATACCTGGCTTATGAACTGGGGACCGTTATCATGGATAATCCGCCTTGGGACACCAAATCGATGAATGACATGGTGTTTGATGAAATTAACCACATTAGAAGTTTTAACTTCAACCAGTGGTATTGCTTCTGCCCACTTTGAAAAGTAATCAGTTATTGCTAAGATAAACCGGTGACCTTTTGTTGTAGAGGGGCTGATTGGCCCTGCGACATCGATTCCCCATGCTTCAAATGGCCATGAAGCGACAGTTGGATGGAGCAACTCTGAGGGCTGATGTATGAAGTCTGCATGGATTTGGCATGCTTTACACCTTCGCGCATACTGGATGGCGTCGGCTATCATGATTGGCCAATAATATCCAAGCCTGTGCAATCTGTCCTTAAGTTTTGGACCTGGCTGATGAGCTCCGCATATGCCGTTATGTGCTTCTTTGAGCACTTTCTGTGCCTCTGAATTAGAAAGGCAACGGAGGAGGGTATCATTGTATGAACGGTGGTAAAGTGTCTTCAGAGTTGGATCATAGTAAAAACGGAGAGACCTTCGTCTGATAGATGCCACTTCTTTAGGATTGTCCGGCAACAGACTATGTAGAGCATAGTCGATGAAAGGAAATCGCCAATCTCTCGGCTCAAGATTTGTCGAGATATTTTAACATATGTTTGGAGCAGACAAGGTGTCGAGTCGCAACTGTAAGGTGATACTCGGTGTCGACTGGTAAGGCTAGCGTTGTTGCTAATGCAGCAAGAGCATCTGCCTTAGTATTCTGGATCGAGATACGTGCCCGATGTAAAAGCCATCAAACAGATTAACCATTTCGATGACTGCGTGATAATAAGGCACCAAATCCTCGTGACGGACCTCATAGTCGCCTTTAACCTGATTGATAATCGGTTTTGAATTGCCGTAAGCTTCAAGGTAACGTACCCCCATTTCGTGGGCAAGCTGAAGACCAATAAGTAGATCATTGTATTCTGCCACATTGTTGGAGCATGATTCCGTCAGAGAATATGCTCTAGGAAGAACATGATTCTGTGGAGAGATAAACACAACCCCCACGCCAGCAATGATCCTGCTTTAGGGCCTATTCGTGATGCTCCATCGAAGAACATCTGCCATACCGTCTTTTGAAGTTATATTGGATTCAAAGACTTCATCTGGAATGTCTTCATGAAGTTTTGAGTTTTCCGGAATCGGATGAGTAGCCAAGAACTCTGAAGTGCCTGGCCTTTAACCGCCTTTTGAGGGATAAAGAGCATGTCGTATTGAGACAAAAGAAGCGCCCATTTAGCTAACCTTGAATTCAATGATCCTGGCTTCGTCATGAGAAGACGCAAAGGATTCACTCTAGAAATGACATGTATGGTTTGGCTGACCAAATAATGTCGTATTTTCTGAACGGCAAAGACAAGAGCTACGCACTCCTTCTCAATAGGATCATAGCGAGATTCTGCCCCTATCAGAGTCCTGCTCAGATAATAAATGGCCTGTTCATGACCATTGTCGTCTTTTTGAGCAAGCAGGGCACCAAGAGAATGGTCCATAGCTTTCACATAAAGTAAGAACGGTTTCCCTGATGTGGGGGCTACTAAGACTGGAGGTTTCGTGAGATATCTCTTGATATCCTCGTAAGCTTCCTGACAAGCTTGATCCCATACAAAGGAAACACCCTTTTTCATGAGTCAGGTGAACGGTTGGCAGCGGCCTGAGAGATTTGCGATGAATCTTCTGATATAAGCCAGTCTACCTTGTAAGCTTCTAAGTTCTTTGAGATTCCTCGGTGGATGCATGCTCTGAATGGCTTTGACTTTGTCTGGGTCAAGATGAATTCCTTTTGATGTAACAATAAAATCAAGGAACTTGCCACTCGAAACTCCCAAGAAGGATTCTGTCAGATTTATTTTTAGTTGACGAGCCCGCATTATGTCGAACATAGTTCTCAAGTCACGAAGGTCATTCTTGTTACGGCTTTTGACAGCAATGTCGTCGACATAGCATTCTACCGTTTTTCGGAGATGATCGCAGAAAATTGTATTCATTGCCCGCTAATAGGTTGATCCCACATTTCTTTAACCCGAAGGGCATCACGGTATAGCAGTATACCCCTAATAGTGTTCGAAACGAAGTATGCTTCTCATCCTCGGGATACATCTTGATCTGATTGTACCCTGAAAAGCTGTCCATGAAAGACATTCTTTCGAATCCACAGGTATTGTCAATCATGACATCGGTGATGGGTAGTAGGAATTTGTCTTTAGGACAGACCGCGTTGAGATCACGATAGTCAATACAGATCCATATTTCCCCATTCTTCTTGAGGACGGGAACGATATTAGCAACCTAATCTGGATGTTGTTCCTCCCGTATGAAGCCACACGCAATAAGCTTATGAACTTTGACTTCAATAGCCTCCATAATGTTCGGACGAAACCGACATTGCTGCTGCTTGACTAGCTTGATGTCAGGTTTGTTATTCAGACGATGCATGGCTACTTGTAGGTCAATTCCGGGCATGTCTTCGTAGTTCCATGCAAGGACATCTATATACTCCTTTACGAGTATTATTAATTCTTCTTTTTTCATAAGTGATAAGCTTTCACTTATAAAGATGGGTTTAGGGTGATCTTGACTACCCAAGTTGACCTGGATCACCTTGTCTTCAGTAGGTGGTTCGCATTGTTCGAATCGCTTTTCCCACTGGAGATCCAATTGCTGAGCCCATGGTTCCTCATCAATAACTTCTGCTGGTTCCAATTGACTGCTTGAAGTCATATTAACGGTGAGATTCTCGAACATCATTCCCACACTGACATCTGAGTCCCACTCGGAGGAAGAGGCAGAATGTGATGGGATCGGTTTGTCATCCTTGGACTGAACCGTTGCTGGTGGTGTGGGTGTAATGTATCCCAACCCCCTGCGTGTGTTATCATAGTAATTTGCAGGTTTTCCTCTTGGCACAAAGTTGTGCAGCAAACTACGTCTTCCTTTTTTGAAATTCAAGCCCTTCCCATACTTCAGGTTGTACCCTATTTTCTTTATCATATGGTGCGTTGGTCGCGCATAATGGAAAAATAGTGGGGTGTTTGAGTCTGAACTTGAATCTGTGGCTGTAGACCCCCGTGGTTGGGCTTTACCGAATATTATTGATAACTGACCTTCTTTGGATGGAGAGATCACTAAAATGGCCCCTTCTATAGATTTCATGGGTGTACCGGATGCACTTGGTTTATGTAAAGGCATGTGCAGAGAGCTATCCGTAACGGATTCAAACAATCCAACACTCACAGGATAATCAAAGGAAATATTATCATTAATTATCCATTCGCCCTCATCTTCAGAAGGAGTGTTACATTGGGGATTATTAAGGCATGCTATAATTGGTTCACCAATCAAAATGGCTGGCATGTCTGCTTCAGATTCTGAATCCGCCTCATTGCCACTATCACCATTGTCAGGCAATGATTCTTTTGATGTTTCACCGGTCTATTGATACAGGAGAGCGTCAGTAAAATAATTTTTCACCCCTTTGAATGGTTGCTTCTCCGCGAAGACAGTTCATACTGTTGCGTCATCTTCAACATATTTGAAGCACTGGTGCAGAGTGGAGGGAACGATCCAGTTGGCGTGGATCCACGGTCGTCCTAGTAACAAGTTCTACGACGTGTCAGCTTCAATGACATAGCACGTCACTTCTGACTTCAAACTCCCGATTTTGCAACGGAGTCGAATTTTTCCAAGTGGATGACTACTCTCGGCAATAAAATCGTTTATTGTTGTAGTGATTTCGGACAACCTATATAGTGGTATACCAAGGAAGTAGAGGAGCTTTTTGGGGATGATGCTGAGTGCAGATCCCAGATCAACCTGTACCCTTTCAATACATGTCGAACCGATCTATCCGTGTAGTACAAAGGTCGATCATGCTTGTTATCCTTGAGAAGCATATCTTTCACTGTTAAGGTAATAGCAGGTACCTTTGATTGTACATGATGGCATTTAGGGCAAGAAGACTGAGCGTCATTTTTAGGGATTTCTAACATATATGTCAGGAATGATTCTGAATTAGCCAGTGCATCTTTGAGTGCTTCTCTTGTCTCTTTTGAGAGACGCAGGAGCTCGTGTATGGTAATACGAGCCGAGATATTAGCCACCTGGGCCAATATGTCAAAACGAAAGGGCGTGTCAAGCCCTGGGCCTGAAGACTTCTTCTTGACATGGTCGAACCGGACCTCCCTTGGCTTCTCCTTTCCCTTGGTTGGAACCGAAGCGGGTGCTAGTATTTGTACTGACGTCGTCTACTGTTGTGTCTCGTTAGTAGCTTTCTCATACTATTTTAAGTATGATTTTCCAGATCGAGTACCTGTTGGCTGAGGTATATCAGCCTGCGTCGTGCAAGCGTGCTTTTCCCCTTCAGAATTGCTGAAAGAAGCTGATGTGAGGTTGCCATCATCCGGCAGGATGGAGACGACATTGCAAGATTTGCCCTTTGACTTGGACTTCTTTGAATCCCATTGTTCATCTTGGACAAGGTCCGGGTGTATGCTCATGATTTCCCATGTCTCCAGTGTCAAGGGAATAAGACCTTTATTTTCTTGAGTTTCAGCTGCAGGATGCTTCACTTCCAGTCGTGGTGCAGGAATCGGAAAGGTCCCGTCAGGAACTGTGACCTTTGGGGTTTTGTCGAACTCGAGGGTCACCATGTTTGCAGTAACTTTCTTTTGCTCTGACTTCAGTGTCAGGACTCTAACGTCGACTAAAGCTTGAATTCTGTCCTTGAGGATAAAGCACTTGTCGGTAGAATGATGAATCATCCTGTGAAAGAGACAATATTTGGGATCATTCGTGCGTCCTATTTCATTAGGACACCGAGCATCCGGCAGCTTCAATTTATTCCCTTTGTGAAGTAAATGGAATATTGTGACCACCTGATCATCTTTGAAGGAGTATTGTTTCGAAGGAAACTTAGACTCCTGACTATTGAAGTCGCTCTTCTTGGCCTTTGCCTGAACATCCCCTGATAATTCGACGGACATAGTCTCTTTCCCTTTGTCTTGAGAAGACTGTGCCATGTTGCCACGCCCTTTATTATTCATACCCCATTTGCCTTTAGGGGTGGATGGTTCAAACTTTTTAGCCGACTTTTCGGCTATTTCAGCTTGCTCGATCAGTTCTTTCCAGGTATGGACTTTGACAGCCCCCATGCGAATTTCTACTTGGTCTACGAAGTTGTGCCTGCACGTCTGTAATAGCATTGGTAATGGCATCCCTGCTGGGCACATTAAAAACGAGTTTCTGAATCGCTCAATGTAGTCACGGACAGATTCGCCCTTCTTCTGTACGGTAGAGAGGAGTTTGTCCATGGTTACCTCGGTATCGTCCTCATAGAAACGAGAAAGAAATCGGGTTTCCAGGTCAATCTAGGAATTGACAGAGCCCTGAGGGAGACTTCGGAGCCAGTCAAATGCTACCCTCTTTAAGGTGCCAATGAACAGTCTGGCCATGATAGCATCATTGTCTATAACATTACCGGTTTGAGACCGAAAATAGTAGATGTGCTGGTTTGGCGAGCTCTTACCATCGTACGTATGTAACGTTGGTGGTTTGAACTTTGGTGGGTATGGTACTAAATCCCATTCCAGCGGGTAAGGACGGACTGCCCTTACTTTCTTTAGTTCATCCCTCTGAGGTAGGGATGCAATTTGAGCTTGGTTGCCTTTAAGAACTTCAGCGTCTAAAGAAGAACCCTCCTTTGACTTCTCCGTCTTTGGCTGTTCATTGCTAAGATGTTCTTCCTCATCATGGTTACTCCCGGTATCATTGCTATTCCAGTTATTGAGGAGTTGAGCGAGCATCTGTTGAATTTGTCCAAAGCTTCTTGCTGGGTCTTGGAAGTTTGCTCCTGAGCTTCCAACCGTCGACGAAGGCCATCATTACCGTTATCAGCCATATTCACTGATACTCTATCCGTTCGTACCGAGCTGACTGTTGCCGAAGAGGCATACCCACTGTCTTCGTCCTCTTCATCAGACCAATAGACTAATCCTTTCATTGGTTCTAGTGAGATTACTGCAGTTGTGGAAGATAGTTGTTCATAACTGTAGGGTATTGCAACCCTAGATCTGGTATTCAGGAAGACACCTTCTTCATGTACCAAGACTTCGCCAAGGCCCGGGCTATAATCCGGATCTGGCGAATTATAGGGAGTGTCATGCGACGCTTGTCTGCCCCTACGCAGCTCTCGTCTCCTTCCGATCATATTAACGGATGCAGAGGGCAGATATTGCGATACGCTCCTTTTGCTATGTTTTACCGGAGCTTGCACCAACAGTCGATTAAATACTGATCGTCGGTCTGAAGGAGTGGCGGGGATTGGTCCTAGCCGGTAATGGACTGAGTGGACTATCACCAACTGACATCCCGCTTGTTGACAATAGGAAGGAGAAGTTTATAAAGATTCTGACTTCCGTTTGCTTGTCAAGAATTCCCGCAAGTCAGACCCAGTTGGGCCTAAACGATCCAGCGCAGAGGCTCTGTTGGATTGCGCATAGAATGACGTCATGTTCTTTTCATCACCGCAGAGGTAATTAGCACTAAATAGTGCTTTAGCCTAACTTTGCGGCTAAGAATCTTGGGAATGTCCTTGCGTGCTGAAGCTGAATAAGCACCGCTATCAACACTTAGGGATGATCCCTTAGCTCCGCTGCGAAGGGCGAGCTTAATGCTTGATGAACTGGGGAGTGAAGCACGCTGTGGTGCTTTATCCGCTATGTTGTTGTGAAGGTGATTAGCCCTAGATAGTGCTTTGGCTCTAAATTTGTGGCTAAAAGCTTTGGAAATGCCCTTGGGCGCTGAAGCTGCATAAGCACTGCTATCAGCACTTAGGGGCAATCCCTTAGCTTCGCTGCAAAGAGCGAGTTTAGCACACTGTGGTGCTTTGGTTCCAACTTCGCAGCTGTGAACTCCATGCGTACCCTGAGATACTGTATCATTAGCTTCGCTCATAAGAACGAGGCTGGCACGAGGAGTTACTGCTCCTGAATTAGGCGAAGGTATGATCGTCATCGTAACTTCGCGGCTGACAGTCTCGACGAAGCAGGCAGGCATCTTGCCTTTTTCTTTATGAGAGACGAACTTGTGGCGTAACTACGCCTGAAGCTTCATACAGAGCCTTCTGCTTTGGCCTCCACATCTGCTTTGAAAAAGGAAACTTAAGTTTACAGGGAACCTGACTAGCTACACGCGAGGCTGGGAGGTGTTGGAAGGATTGTGCTTTCGGTTTCTGCTCCGAAACCTTGGCCATCGAGACCTTTCTATGCTTCGTGCATGGAGCATTAGACCACCCCTAGAGAGGAGTTCTTCGAATTTTTCTTGGTCGAAATGAGCGATTAGGTTTTCGAAGGTGACAGGCTGAAGAATCTGACCTTTACATTGCGGGCTTGCTTCCTTGTTGCGCTAGAAGATCGTGGCAGGCTCGCAGAGAGCCTCATCTGTCTCCATAGAGACTTGCTTTGAAGATTTAGCCAGAGGGGCTCTGGTCACACCAGCTTTCTTGAATTCAGAAGTAGACCCGAAGGTCTGTTCGTCGCATTGCGACACTTGATTCTCAACAGTAGAGAATTTTATCCCTAGCAGAGTTGCCATCCTGTTTTCCATTGATTTTACAAAGGGGAAAACTTATAAAAAAAAGGGTCGAGGAGCTAAATTACAAGTAATTCTTTTGCAATAAAAAGATTACAAGTAAATCTCCTCTGAGATTCTGGAGAAGTGTGCCGATAGAAGTCTGGTCAGCGCGCGACCACTTTGTTCCTTTGACGATGCGATCGATGGGATCCCTTCTCACCTGGTTCGGAGAATCAGAGAACAAAAGGTTGGTAGAACCCTCTTGTTGCTTCTCAAACTGCCTCCACTTGGGAATTCCTTCTCGCCTGGTTCTAGAGATTCCTTGAGAGGGAGAAAGATCTTAGGGTATTAACACCCTGATTAGAGAAGCAATTCTCTGAATTCTTGGAAGCAAGAGAATAGATCTTTGTTTAGCCGTCTCTCTCTGTTTTTCAGCCTCTCTCTCTGTTCGTGCGTGTTGGGCTATTTATAGGGAGAGCAGGGGTATAATTGTCCCTTGAAAATCTGAAAACAGATTGAGTCAATCTGTTTAAATCTGGAAAGTAGCCTTGCTGCGGGGCTAGAATCAGCTTCTGCGAAGCTAGGAATAGCAGGTAGCATCAATCTCCTGATCTACTTTGATTCTTTTCAAATAACTGAAAGATCTCCCCTGATCTTCTTACTTGTTTTAGGAGAGTAAAGAGATTATGGTAAACAACTACCAAATTTGATCTCAGATTTGATCTCGATTAGATTTAATCTTGAATAAATTTGATCTCATCTGGAGATTTAATTGGTCAAAGGTGACCATAAAAGACCCGCAGCGGAGCTGCCGCATCGAGCTCACAGTGGAGCTGGAATGAGCATCTGGCGAAGTCAGAAGAAAGCTCTTCAGCGGAGCTGGATAAACATCTGTGGCGAAACTACAATCCATCCTTCTGCCTGGTTACGTGTGGCTTCAAGCGAAGCTAACTCTCCGCGGAGTTAACTGAGCACTTCAGGCGAAGCTGTAAGTTAGCTCCCTGATAGAGCTTTGAACGGCTTCAAGGCGAAGTTGGACAAGCTTAGCCTCTCAGGTGAGGCTATCCCCTCGGGCTCATGTGATGCTAAATGTTGAGCTAACCTAGCATCTTAGACCTGCTTAGGTCTCTTCAAAGACAATCTGTGCTCACTGTCTGCTTCACTGAATCAGTAGAGTCCAAGTCGCTTATTTGTCCCTCGGAGATGGGTAAAAACTGGTCGTCAGCTTGTCTACCACTTGTCTTTTGTAAATGTCAACAAGTTTAGACATTGTTCAGGCCAGTCAGGAATCTTGTCTTTTTTAGAGTGTCAACAGACCTCACGGGTGATAGAAAGAACCAGAGAGTACATCTTAAGCTGCTAAGGGATAAGAAATATTTGGATGTCCATCTTCAGCCCCTGTTGAAATCTGCTGGCCCGCTTCTCCTCATCGCTCACCATGTAGGACGCAAATCGACTGAGTCTTAAAAATTCAGCAGCGTACTCATCCACAGATCGGTTCAATTGCTCCAACCTGATGAATTGTTCCTTCATCTCTTTCTGAGCAGTTGCAGGGAAGAACCTCTCATAGAAACCCCTGGAGAACTGATCCCAAGTAATAGCCCTCTCCAATCTTACTTCTTCTGCTAACCACCAGGTTCTGGCCACATCCTTCAGCTAGATCTTGACCACTTCCACCTAGTTCTCATCAAGAATCTGGGCTGCTTTCAGAAGATCTATAGTTTCAATTAGCCACTGCTCGGCATCCAACGGCTTCTCTGTACTCGAAAATGTAGCCGGCTATAGTTTCCTGAAATCGGATACACTACCAGGCCTCTACTCTTTAGGTGTTGTCTATAATGCTTGCCGCAGGAGCTCTATTTGCTGATGTTGACTCTCCATCATGCCATGTAGTACCCTCATCATGTTATCACCATCTCCATTAGAACTGTCACGAGAAGTACCAGGACCGTTACGGGTTCTCCGTCCTTCCATATCTGAGGGATGACGGGAAGAAGCTGAAAGGGAAAAGATAGAAGGGTTTTAGGATTCAAGGAAAAGATTGCAAGGAAGGAATAGATAACACCACACTTGCGATTGGAATGTATATTCAAGATTCGTCTCTCCAGCTACAGTTTAATATATCATTAATCTTCCAACTGGTTGTACTGAAGATGTCAGAACCTAGGCTCTGATACCAACCTGTGGCGCCCTGATCCCGCGGATACGGAGACGCCACTGTGACGTATATATGCAGGTCAGAGATACCCTCACGTATATACACTAAGCATCAGTATAGGTAAGAATCAGAGTGTGAAAGCACAGTGATAATATACATTCCAATAGAAAAGTACAAGTACATGGTTATCACAGAAAGCGATACAATATTACAGGAATATTACATCACTAGAAAATACAAGAGTACATAATGCGAAGAGATATACAAAAGCTGAGAGGTGCCCACGAGCAACAAGAGGGACATCGAGAGCCAAATAGGAGAGGAGCTGGAAGGAAGAGCAGTAAAAAATATTACTATTTTAATAGGGCGAAAATTTGACTGTTTCAAAAACGTTCCGAAAAATTCTCAAAAATAGAAAATATTATTTTAATATGTTAGGTGAAATTAGATTTGAGAAATTTAATGTATTTTTAAATTAAAAATCCTAAAATGTTCTGGCGCTACCGGTTGACACCAGAATCGGTGAAATTTTAATAAATTTAGAAAAATATCAAAAAATATATTTAGATAGAAAATAAAATTTTAAGAAATAATGTGAAAGCCATTTTTAAAATTCAATCCCATTTGAAAACTAAAAATTCAAAATCAGTCAGCGATGCCGATCGACCCACTGGTTTTGGAGATTTTGCAGAAAAATTCTGAAAAATTCCAAAAATTATGAAAAATCTAAAATATTAGAAAATAGTGTTTGAAACTGAAATCGATCAAATTAGACTACTAGAAAGGCCAAATCAGGCGGTATGCTGGTATCAGGTCCCCGGTCCGGGTCAGGGCTGATTCTAAGACTGAGAATTCAGATTCGATACCAAAAACATGAGAAATCATGACTTAAAAACAAATACTGGAAGGAAATTGAAATAATATGGTTAAAAAATTAGGACACGTATCTGGGTACGTATCCGGGAATGGGGTGTTGATTTATCCTTTCAAATTCTTTGCTGGCTATAGATGAACTCAATTTTTATAACCGTAACCCTTGACTGTTTGTGAAAACGCAGCCTTTAGTCATTTTGATAGAGTACGACCATGAACAATAAACTCAGGCTGAACTGAGTTCTTGAGCAAGACGCGGCTCTCATTTGTAGGGGAGATGCGATTCTAGGAAACGCGACTCTGACTCACTAATGGAGACGCCGTTCAGGCTCACCAAGGAAGACGCGCGAAATTTTCTTTTTGATAAGGAGCTGCTCTGGCTTAAAGATAAAAAGGCATTATTCTGAGATACGAATTTGTGTTCTTCAGTAAAGGGAACGCGGCCTTCATACTTATGGAAGGACGCGAATCCATGAACGCGGCCCTTGATTCTGTCAGGATGCAGAATTTAGGATGCAGTGGAGACGCGGTCTTAGGCTCCTCAAGACTATAGTTGATGGGAACGCGGCACTGGCTCAATAGAGAGGCGGCTCTGGTCCCTTGATAGGGCGCAAACTCAGGCTATATTAAGTTTATGATGGAGATATGGCTTTCATCTTGCAGTGGAGGCGCAGTTCTGGGCTCCTCGAGAATGACGCGTGGATCTTCGCTGGTTGTTGAGGACGCAGACTTAAGGACGCAGCTTTTAAGTCATGTGAATTAGTATGAACTCAAGATGCAATTCGGTAGACCCAGCTTGCTGAGGAGATACGACTTTGGACCACTTCAGAAGATGCAGTTGTGGCCCCTTCAGTGGGAATGAAAGGAACGCAGCCTTCGAGTTCATAAAAGGACGCGGGTTTCAGGACGCAACCTTTGAGTCTGCGCCTGATGCAGCCTCCTAAGCGTCACATGCAGCCCGTCTTAAAGATCTTATTAGATCTTTAAATGCCAAGTCGGCGTTGACGATTGGGGACTTGTGTCCTTTAATGCTTCCCGGAGTGGCAATCCATGCGCCAGCTCCTTATTGGGCGTTGATGTTTGTGCGGGAATTAAAGCTGATGGCTTTGAATTTTATGCCATTAATTATAAGCCTTATGTTTTGCTTATAAATATGCCTCATCTCTTAACAGTCTATTATTCAGACTGTTTCTCTTTAATAACATGCGCTCTTGGTTAACTTTGCTCGAAGCCCCACGCAGCTGCGCAAAAGGCTGACTGGTAGCTTCGCTACAAGTCTTACCCAGCTCCACTGAAGAGCTTTCTTTTAACTTCGTCAGACGCTTCTCCAAGCTCCTCCATGAACTCAACGCCACGACTCTGTTATGGGTCTTTTATGGTCACCTTTGACCGATCAAATCCCCAGATGAGATCAAACTAATTGAGATCAAATCTAATTAAGATTAAATTTGACAGTTGCTTATCATAATCTTTTGACTCTCCCAATCAGGTGAGAAGATCAGGGGAGATCTTTTAGTTAATTGGAAAGAATCAAGGGAGTATCCCTCATTTAACAGAGCAGATCAAGGGATTAGGGCTACTTACTATTCCTAGCTTCGCAAAAGCTTCTACAGCCTCGCGACAAGGCTACTTTCCAGATGTAAAACAGATTGACTCAATCTGTTTCCAGATTTTCAGGGCAATTATACCCCTATTCCTCCTTATAAATAGCCTACCAGAGGCTGGAAAAAAGGGAGGAGAAACAGCTAAGGATGGAGAGGAGATCAGAAATCTACTCTCTCGCTTCCTAGAATACAGAGAATTACTTCTCTAATCAGGGTGCTAATACCCTAAGATCTTTCTCCCTCTCAAGGAATCTCCAGAACTAGGCGAGAAGAAATTCCCAAGCAGAGGCAGCTCGAGAAGTAACAAGAAGGCTCTACCGACCTTCTGTTCTCCGATTACCTGAACCAGGCGAGAAGGGAATCCCATCAGGCGGCAGTCCGATTGTCTGATCAATCGCATCGTCAAAAGGATAAAGTGATCATGCGCTGATCAGATTCGTACCGACACATTTCCCCAAAAATCTTAGAGGAGATCTACCTGTAATCTTCTTACTGCAAAAAATTACTTATAATTTAGCTCCTCGACACTCTTTTTTGTAAGTTTTCCCCTTTACAAAATCAATGGAAAACAAGATGGCGACTTCGCTGGGGAATGTTTTCTCTACTGATGAGAATTAAGTGTCACAATGCGATGAGCAGACCTTTGGGTCTATTGCTGAGACGTTGGTCATTCACTCTGGCCAAGAGAAGTTCAAACAACTTCTTCCTGGGGGTAGCAAAAGTCCCTTACGTACGCGCGAGTACAAGGAAGTCGGCGTAGCCGGAACCCCTCTGGCTAATTCTTCGAAGCAAGTCTCTGTTGAGATAGATAAGGCTCTCCGCAAGCTCATTACGGTCTTCTTGCGCAACAAGGAGACGGTGTCGCAATGCGAGGGTCAGAATCTTAAGCCTGTTACCTTTGAAAACCTGGTCGTTCATTTCGACCAAGGAAAATTCGAAGAGCTCCTCTCAGAAGATAGTCCAGTGCTCCACATACAGAAGCATAGGAAGGTCTCAATGGCCAAGGTTTCAGAGCAGAAATCAGAAGGAGACTCCTCCCAACTCCTCTCAGCCATGTGCGTGGCTAGCCAGGTTCCCTGCGAACCAAAATCTCCCCTCCCAAAGCAGATGTGGAGGCCAAAACAGAAAGCTCCTTGTGAAACTTCAGGCGTAGCTACGCCACAGGTTCGCCTGCCCCGCGAAGACAAAGGCAAGATGCCTGCCTGCTTCATCGAAACTATCAACCGCGAGGCTAGAACGACGACTATACCTTCGCCTAATACAGGAGCAGTGACTCCTCGCGCTAGCCTCGTTCTTCCGAGCAAAGTTACTGATAGCACGGCAGCCACAGTGCCAGTACCTCAGGGTGCGCGCAGAGTTCCATCCGCCAGGCTAGAGCTAAAGCACCTAGCAGTGCTAACCACCTTCGTAGCAAGCTAGCGAACAAAGCACCACAGCGTGCTTCGCTCCCCGACTCCTCAAGCATTAAGTTCGCTCTTCGCAGCGGAGCTAAGCGATTGTCCCTGGGTGCTAATAGTCATGCTTATGCAGCTTCAGCGCCTAAGGGTGCTCCCGAAGTTCTTAGCCGCGAAGCTAGAACTAAAGCACTATCTAGTACCAATCACCTCCGTGGTGATAAGAGGAACAATGCATCAACATGTGTTTCATTTCGAAAGCTTGCAAGCAAGAAGGTGCTGTCGAAATTACCTGAAAGCATCAATGCGCGATCCACCAGAATCTCTGCACTGAGTCACTTAAGCCCGGCTGGGTCCGACTTGCGAGTTTGCACTGAGTCACTTAAGCCCGGCTGGGTCCGACTTGCGAGAGTTCTTAATAAGCAAACAAAAGTCGGAATCTTTTCAGACTTCTCCCTCCTGTTGTCAGCAAGTGGGATGTCAGTTGGTGACAGTCCACTCAGTTCATTGCCGGCTAGGACCAATCCCCGCCAGTCCTCCAGACCGACGGTCAGTTTTTGATCGACTATTGGTGCAAGCTCCGGTGAAGCATCACAAAAGCAGTATTTCGTGAAATCTACCAGATCTGCCCTCTACCTCTGTCAATATGATCGGAAGGGAACGATAGTCGCGTAGGGGCAAACGAGCACCGCATGCTGCTAACTCTCCTCCCTCCAGTTCTCCAGATTCGGATTATAGTCCAGGCTTACGCCAAGTCTTGGTGCACGAAGAAAGTGTCTTCTGAAACACCAGAGCTAGGGTCGCAATACCCTACAGTTATGAGCAACCATCCTCCTCAACTGCAGTAACTTCACTAGAACCAATGAAAGGATTATTCCAATAGTCTGATGAGGAGGACGAAGACGCTGGGTATGCCTCTTCGGCAACAGTCAGCTCGGTACGAATAGATAGAGTGTCGGTGAATATGGATGATAACGGTAATGATGACCTCTGTCAACGGTTGGAAGCTCAAGAGCAAACCTCTAAGGTTCAGCAGGAAGCCTTAGACAACATTCAACAAGATAATCATTAAGCTACTCAAAAAATTCGTTTCATCAAATAAGCGAGACTGGAATGAGAAGCTTAGTGAATGTCTTTGGGCCTACAGAATCACAGTTCGGACCCTGACAGGTAATACATCTTTTTCCCTGGTACATGGGTGCGAAGCAGTCATACCGTTAGAAATTCAGATGCCGCCATTATGAGTCGCTTTGATGACTAAGATGACACAGAGGACAATGATCGATTGCGACTCCAAGAGCTCGAAGCCCTAGATGAGAAGCGGTTACAAGCTCAACAACACATTGAGTTGTATCAAACCCGAATCTCAAAAGCCTTCAATAAAAAGGTTAAGCAAAGAGTCTTCCAGAAAGGAGATTTGGTTTTAGCCGTCAGACGACCGATGATCATGACGCACAAAACCAAAGGCAAATTTTAGCCCAAATGGGAAGGACCGTTTATGATAGAAACAGTCTATTCAACTGGAGCATATCGCCTTATGACTTCAGATGGAGACTTACTCATGATGCCGATCAACGGCAAGTTCCTAAAGAAGTATTATTCTTGATAAGGGTCCTTCTCATGATCAAGTTAACATTACACCTCTGATCAAGACCTTCAGATCTAAAATATACAAAAGGAGCACTCCTCTCTTTCTCTAAACGAGATCATACAACGATAAACCAGTGTCGAGCTGATCGAACACTAGTCGTCTCAAAGAAGAGCCAAGGTTATGAATACAGTAATAAAATAATACAACACCCCTAGTGGTTAAGGATAGAGGAAAATGTTGGCCTTTAAGCCCAACATATGTCCCCGATAACTCATTATGCTGAGGGGAATAGCATGGCTAGCCCAACCCAAACGGTAGTTGGTAAAAGCATATCAAATCTGTTGAGAGCTAAGGATTTGCTAAAAATCTTAAGGGACGTGTTCTCGTTTGATTCCGCGATTAAGGATAGAGAAAAATGTTGGCCTTTAAGCCTAATATAAGTTCTTGACAACTCATCATGCTGAGGGAAATAGCATGGCTAGCCCGACTCAAATGGTAGTTGGTAAAGGCATATCAAATCCGTTGACGACTGAGAATTTGCTAAAAATCTTAAGGGACCTATTTCCATTTGATTCCCTCTCTAAAATCACTTACCAATTTTCATCCATGGAATGGTAAGACCACATAAAAATGTATTCATATCCCTTGCGAAATGATGAGTCTAACCTATCATGTTAACATTAAACCTCTGATAGCTCCCCAACAGATAAAACTAACATTCCCAGTAAATAAACTCCGCTTGTCATTCTCTTCAATAGAACGACAGGTCCACTCAAATTACTGTTATGTTCAAGCACCTCCAACAGTAAATGAATCCTTGTCAAGTTAACATCACACCTCTGGCAAGTTGTTTTACAAATCCCCACGAAGTTCTCTGACATATGATCTTCTATGGGACTCATTTCCTAACTCCCCAGCTAGTTTCTGATAAACTCCCCTCAAAGTCTATCAGTACTCAGTAGACTTTTCTGGTTATCACGTTAACAATATACCTCTGACAATTTCTTCCAAATAACATCCAAAGGAGATATCAAAATTCCCAGGGAGTTAATAATCAAGTCTTATTTCCCCCAGTGGAACTATTTTTTTGTCACATGTCCAGTTCGTCACCTCTGAATGACAAACTTTTAAGCTTTATGGCTTCTCAATCGGTTATGTCCATATTACCTCTAAACCGACAGATAGTCAAGTCTCATCTTTCAGTCCAGTAGGGACTATTTCTTTGTCATCATGTCCAATTCGTCACCTCTGAAATGACAAAATTTCGAGCTTGGTGGCTTCTCAATCGGTTATGTCCATGTTACCTCTGAACCGACAGATATTCAAGTCTCATCTTTTAGTCCAGTAGGGAGTATTTCTTTGTCATCATGTCCAGTTCGTCACCTCTGAATGACAAAAATTCTAGATTGGTGGCTTCTCAATCGGTTATGTTCATGTTATCTCTGAACTGGCAGATAGCCAAGTCTCATCTTTCAGTCCAGTAGGGACTATTTCTTTGTCATCATGTCCAGTTCGTCACCTCTGAATGACAAAATTTTGAGCTTGGTGGTTTCTCAATCGGTTATGTCCATGTTACCTCTGAACTGACAGATAGCCAAGTCTCATCTTTCAGTCCAGTAGGGACTATTTCTTTGTCATCATGTCCAGTTCGTCACCTCTGAATGACAAAATTTCAAGCTTGGTGGCTTCTCAATCGGTTATGTCCATGTTACCTCTGAACTGACAGATAGCCAAGTCTTATCTTTCAATCCGGTAGGGACTATTTCTTTGTCATCATGTCCAGTTCGTCACCTCTGAATGACAAAATTTCAAGCTTGGTAGCTTCTCAATCGGTTATGTCCATGTTACCTCTGAACCAATAGAAAGCCAAGTCTCATCTTTCAATCCAGTAGAGAATATTTCTTTGCCATCATATCCACTTTGTCACCTCTAAATGACAAAATTTCAAGCTTGGTGGCTTCTCAATCGGTTATGTCCATGTTACCTCTGAACTGACAGATAGCCAAGTCTTATCCTTCAGTCCAGTAGGGACTATTTCTTTGTCATCATGTCCAGTTCGTCACCTCTGAATGACAAAATTTCGAGTTTGGTAGCTTCTCAATCGGTCATGTCTAGTTCGTCACCTCTGAACCGACAAATAGCCAAGTCTCCCTTTTTGCTTACTGTTATGTCCAGTTCGTCACCTCTTAACAGTAAGCACCCCGAGTTTGGTAAGCCCTAATTGGTTATGTCCAGTTCGTCACCTCTGAACCGATGGATATCCAATCTCGTCTTTCAGTCCAGTAGGGACTATTTCTTTGTCAAATCATTTCTCAAACGTGTAACTAACCCTGTCAGTTTATCACCACTGATTAGATTAGTTATAGCGTTATTCCATTTCCTTTTGAGGATTATAATACAACTTGAAAGTAAGAATTGAAAATTCAGAGGATAAAACAAGTTGGCAATGCAACAGGGGAGTCAAATAAAATTACTTTTTTATTGATTCTGAAAGAGGGATACATGGATACACGGATTACAAGCTACGAGGGTGCTTCGTAGGACTTAATCCGTTCTTCAAGAGTGGCCAACCTATTCTCCCTCTCCTCAGCAGCCCTGATAAGTGTCTGTGACCTCAACTCAGCCTCATTAAAACACGTTGTCTGGGATAGGCGAGCCTCAATTTCAACCAAGGTTGCCCTCTGTGCTAGCTCTTGTTGCAGGACTTCGTCATTCTGAGTCTTAAGCTGCTCCAGCCGAGCAATCTCCTCAAAACGCACCGGTTCGGCCTTGGATAAAAGAAGATTGGCTTTCTTGATCATTTCCTTGGCCTTTTCAATCATATCCTTAGCGTCGAGAAGAGAACTGTTAGAGCATTTATGGCATCCCCAAGTACCACTTTCCTTATCACCAAGGATTTCAAGTCGGAAGAAATTGCCTTAGCTGCTTCTTGACGGCAAGATGAGCTTCATGCATTTGAGCAGCGAGGTGTGCAAGCTGTTCATTAACTGAGGACTTCAAATCTGAATGGCTGAGACGGCGCCATTCGTCCACATCCCTCTCAAGCCTATCCACCAGAAGCTCCAATGTAGAGGTCTGATCATCCCCTCCAAAGTCGTGAATGTTGTCAATACTTTGAGAGAGGACCACCTTCAAAGCAGAGAACGAGGTAGTTGAGCCCTTCAAGACCAAAGCAATGGATTGCTTCAAGCCCTTATAAAAGCTGTCGACTAGCTCAGCCACAAATTCATTCTCGGCTTCAAGTACTCCCGATGAACGAGTGGCCCCCGAAGGCAAAACTTCCACCGGTTTCACTGACATAACCGCAGAGGGAATAGCAAGGGCACTGACTAGAGAAATATGAGGAGTCGCGGTGATCTCAGAGAAGTCCTCATTGAGACCAGTACACTAGCCACAATCGACGTAGGGCTGGTGACGACTTCTCGTAGAGCTGACTCAACAACCAGTGTTGGAGAAATAGGACTGGCAATCACCTTCAGCTTCACAATTGGCAGGATAACACTAGCAGTTCACTTACCGATGTAGTTGGAAGAAGTTGGTTCCGTAACCACTGTCTCCCCGGTCTCTTTAAAGCCGCTTGCTGATTCAGGTTGATAAGAGGGCAAGCCGTGATATAAGGCATCCAACTTAGCAGCGTCAGCCGCAGTCGAAGTACTTGTTTCATCCCTAATTCCCTCAGGAAGATTGGCCAGCTCCCTCGAAGTCGATGCACCCAGAGGCGGACACTTGTGGCAAGATTTGGTTTGAGCAAGGCATAATGAATATCAGGAGAGAATTACTCATAAAAGTCAAAGCATTACCAAAAGATGATATCGCCTCAATCGCCTTGGCTGCAGTTTCTCTCCGAACTTCCTCGACGGCGGCATCGGTCCCCTCAGGCTCCATGGGAAAATCTTTGACAGAATCAACACGGACGGCCGGCCTACCTTCACTCGCCGAGCCCTCTGTGGTCCACCCTAAAGAGCTGGGGCCATGAGACTTCCTTTTGAGGTCCCAGCACCCGAAGGACCCATGTCGGCCGCATCACCTCCAGAGTCTTCTAAGACAACGAAGTAGCTAGCCTCGTTACTTCCTTATAAGTGAACAGGGGATCATAGTAATCTCCCTGTTCTCCTACAGCCTCGGCTCTCGGGTCTCTTACTGTCTCAGCTCCTGAATCATAGAATAAACAATAAGCTGTATGAAATATATAAGTATATGTTGCAAGAACAGAGCTGATCCTACTCAAGTCATGAATAGCTTTACCAACTGTCTGCCTTGGAGCTGACAGCTTAATGACTAATGGAGCAGGAGGAGGAGGCACTGCGGCTGATTCACCCTCTGCAATAATGGCGGGAGTGTAGTGACGAGGCTTCTTCACTACCCTCTTCCTGCGAGATCTGCCTTGCCGCTTTCGTTTGAAGTGGATGTCGGGTCTTCTTCCTCCACTTCTTCTACCTCTACATGTTTCATGGGGCCGTGTCTACCCCACCAGGAGCATCAGGTGGAACCTCAGCGCCTGCGTCTCCCTCAAAGTGGGGGCTCTCTGCTTTCGAAGCCTCACTATCAGCAGTGGTGACGAATTCTCCGAGGCCCGACACACGAACCCTTTTACCCTCACGTCTCTCAGTAACCTTCCGCTTTAGCCGCTGAGAGATCAATTTCACACCAAATGAGTTAATAGAAAGCCAGGTTGGTGTGGAGTTCAAAGTTCTGTACTACTGACAGAACCCCAAAGTTGTCTGAAGATTCAGAGTCCTCAGCGGCATGCACAGCCGCGCCTCAGTACAGCCAGCGATGTAGAACTGCCAGGTACGAGCACCATCAATGAGGCTCCCTATAAAGGCTAGGATTTTCGGGTTACCTACGTACAGTTGGTCATACCGAGATTGACGAGCAAACCGACTAGGGACGTAGGGTTCTAAGTAGCAGGTATCCCCGCTCCGGTACACCAGATGGGATGGCCGGATGCTAACTAGCCATTCGAAGACTCCCCAGCTCAAAGACGTCCGCCCATCTCCTACATCCTTGAATTCTTTGTCGTAGCCCGCATTGCGAAAGTAGGGAAAGCATCAGAAAAGGCTGTAAATATCATACCGGCGCAGCAACTTGCGAATCGCGGCCACATAAGTCAACAACCACGAACATCCCTCAAATCGACGTAGAAACGCCATTCAGACACCTTCTGGAGGCTCCTCCTGACTGGGATAATGGAAGGGCAGTGAAGGGCGAACCATCCCATCAGATAGGTGTATGGCAAACCAATCCTAGGGTTTGGTCCATCGCGGGGCAGGATAGTACCTTTGCCCCTCTTCGTCATTGGTGGCCTACAGAAAGCCTCCGTCAATGTACGAAAGCCCTGCAGAATATAGCACACCATTGCTGGGAGAAGTCCAAGGGAACGACTGTGGACTAGACGAAGCAATAAGACAGTCGAAAGGATGACGTCGCTGGAAGGAGATGGCACCACGCATCTCTTCAGCCAAACCGATAAAAACCCGGCCAAAAGTGCCTTCCGAGACATCAGTCGACGAGCCTGATGATGGAAACTCCAGAGAATATCACCTTTCTCGTAAGATCCATCATCTTCTTCCAAAATCATGTCCCCTTGGGAGTGTTCCTGCATCCTTCGAAAAATGTCCTCATCTGCAATCCCGCAGTGAGCTGCCTCAGGAGCATCTTCCCAGCTGGGGAACAAATAATTCCCCCAGCTCTTCGAACTGCATGAAGCTCCCTTAAGACTCCCATGCATACTCGAGCAAATGTAGAGGTGGCACTCAACTCCCAGTAAGTCTCGAATAAGACGGGCTCATGTTTCTCCAGAAGTGCCAATTCTGCCTCGCATGAGAATATTCTTCATATGGGAGAGATCCCAAGGACAGAGCAGAGACTTCCCACATCTCGTGTAAAGCCATGCCTAATTCGCCTACAAGGGTGAAGAAGGCCCTTGTAGCTAGACATTATAACTCAAAGATGGCGTAGAAGTTCGCTACGCTCATCTGGATGCCGTAACAGGTCACCCTGACGGCCTCGTAGAGCCCCAGTCTCTCCAGATCCTCCTCAAAATGGGCCAAGACATATAAGGCCAGGTCTCTCCACCAGGTCTTAGGGGTGTGAATCCATCCAGGGGTCTTGAAATCAGTAGCTGGATAATTATCATGAGCCTTGAAGAACTGATTTCTAAAAGTCTGAGCCACCGCAGGATTTTCTCCCACTGGGATGTTCGGAAGAACGTTCCCATGGTGGAGACCCAACATGCAGCGAGGAGGACCCGCCATTGTATAACCAGGAGGCGAAGCTATCAATTTTCCCACGTGAATGGAGTCGGTAGTCCGAGTCACTGGCCACTGCATCTTCCGAGCCCTCGTCACACATTGGAAGAAAGACAGTGGAAAATGACGTTGCTAGATGGGAGATAATACTTCTTACCATCTAGATAAAAATCCACTACCTTTTTCCGGCTAGCAGCTGATGATCGGTATCTGGCGCTGCATTCCCAAACATGAAGCGGGGCTTCCGATAGATTTTTCGGTCAGAATCCTCAAGGGGAGCAGTAGTTAAGATGCTCCTCATGGTACGCTGATCTCCGGTGTATATAAGGGTATCCCGATCGGGAGCACTCCGCTCACTGAATAGTGAAGCCTACCCTTGGAACTGCATACTAACATTGCCATCCAGCCCGCTGGCTATTCCAAAGAGACTGTTCAGAGGACCAGGAGTATAGTGCACTGTAAAAACAAGAAGAAACTATATTAATTCATTTGCTGAAGAAAGCCAAGGTAAGAAAAATAATTGTGCTAAGGCATAGTTTCACTCCCCGAGCGAAGCGAGCCAAGCATTAGCTTTGCCCCGAAGCTCGGCTTCGCAACTGCAGCTTGGCTCCGCATTCTGTACGAGGGTAAAATGCAGAAAATATCTAAGTGTTAGTTTCGCTCTGAAAGCTTCGCCTAGCATTCTATCGCCGAACAGAATGCGAAGAAGCCCTCAAGGGCTAACTTCGCCATAAGAGCACTGACGCCTAAAGTTTTCTAAGGACTTTAAAGTCCTTTTCCAACTACGCTTTAAAGGCTAACTTCGCATCCTGTTATTCGACAGAATGTGAACCGCCTAAGGGTTAGCTTCGCACAGAAGCTTGAAAAAGAAACCATTCGATTCCTAAATTTCCAATTGAGAAATTAAGGGGAATTAAATCCCCTAAAAATTTGGCAAAGAAAATTAATGGAGTTGAACTACCTGAGATCACTGGATCACGATGAATCATTCTAGATTCATCCTGAAATAGCCAAAAATTGGCTTCGAAAAGAGATGAAAATCTCTAAGTAAGAGGGGAAAATCCCTACCCGCCATGGGGCGTTCAATGACCCGAGGAGGAGGAGGCCCTTCCGTCGCAGAGGTCGATGCCTCTTTGCTTGCTCGTCTTTTGGGGGCCATGGAAGAGCTGAAAAGTTCTTAAAGTATCAAACGAAGAAGAAAGAAGAAGAAGAGATTTGTGTTCTCTAAAAATTCAAAGAGAGGTAATTCTCTCTCTGTCAGCCCAATCGGGCTTTTATAGGCTGATGAATGCCTAAATTTTGCCTCCTCGAGAGGAGCACAGGCGGTCGTTTCAAATTAATTTGATATGGCGCCTAAGCGCTTTCTCAAGACGCCAAACAACCGGCTCCACTAAGGGCCAACTTCGCTGGAGTTTAGCGTCGACCTCATGCGACGTTTGAGTAACTTCGCTGAAAGATGAACTTTAGCTCCGCTGAAAGCTCGGCTCTAACTTCACAGAAAATTCATGCTAGCTTCGCTGGAAGCTCGTTCCTGATTTAGCTAGGATTCTGTCTTTAACTTCACAGGAAGCTTTCTTTCCTCCGCCGGTCCATTCCAATTGCCTTCAAAATTCAAAAGGAAGAAGAGGGAAATAAAGTAGACAAACGAGAAATAAACATTTTTATTGATTCAAATGGGAAGATACATTGACACTATATCAAGATGGTCTTTTGTACAACTGAATCATCGCTCCAAAGGCGGACAAATTATCCTATCTACTTTCAGGATGATGAATCATCGCAACTGGACATTGAAGGTCTTCCTCCTGCACAAGGCTGTAATCCTTCGCTTAATGGCAGATTTTGCTATCAAGAAGCTGAATCTTCTTTGATGAAAATTGGCAAAGGAAGCTAGATCTTCCGTAATCAAAATTGGTAAGAGATTGGGAGCTGGATCTTCTTTGATTAAAATTTGCAAAGAACTGGTTGTCACCAGAAAGTTGGATCTTCCTTTGATGAAAATTGGCAAAGGAAGGATCTGACACCTTACAGGTGACACCAGCTTTCCTGAAGTAGATCATCTCAGACAAGTGACTACCAGCCCTTCCTGAAGTCGATCATCTCGGATAAGCGACTGCCAGCCTCTTCTTGGAACGCGCATCAGCTGCTCCAGTATGTTCCTCCTTCTTATGATCAAAGTTTTAACTTTAAGATCAGGGGGAAGATTTTTGGTCTCTTTCATTAAGACAAAAGATTTGCGAGCACAGTTCACTGCAATGCAAACTGGAAACAAGTTAGCATTGAATTAAAAGAAAACTGCAAAGATGAAATGCTAAGACAAATTCTTTGGGCGAAGCAATTCATATCCGATCCAGTTGTACTTTAAAAATGGATTTCAGTTAAGCAGAGGATAGCCTCTCTTAAACAGTAATGACAGACTAGCTCAGCATAAGCCAAGTCTTAGCCCCGCTCAAGGCAGTTAGGCTGGAGAAGCCTCAAAAAGAACCAAGTCCTAGCCTCGCCTATATGGCTAGGCCAGACTGGCCCAGAGGGACGCAGTCTTGACCCCACCTATATGGCAAGACCGGCTCAACCTTGAAGAGGCCGAGTCCTAAGCCTCGCCTGCATGGCAAATTTAACGAGCAGACTTGACAGATCAAGACAGCGACCCTGCATGAAAAGAGCGAGAATGCTAGCTTCATCGAGAAGCTAAAAAATAGAGCTGAAACCCTTTTCTGAAAGTCTGCCAAATGCAAAGATCAAGGGAATTCAATCCCTGTAATAGCTAGTAAAGCTAAGGAAAGGGAGATAAACTCCCTAAAGTCACTAGTCTATTGGTAAAGTCTCTGGATGACCAAGACTCACCAGCTCTTGGCCGGTTAGTGACCAGAGTGGGCGCCCCCACTATTTCAGTCGCCTTTCCTGGGCAACGAGGAGATGTCATGAACAGACTTTTTAGAAAGAGAAAAGTATGTTTCTCTGAAAAGGACTTCAAGTGTCCTATTTATAGGCCTCATGGCCTGACCGTGCCGCTGACGCTTCAAGCTTAGGATCGCGGGCGAAGTTAAAGCATTTAAATGCCTAGCCTTGAGAAAGGGAATAATCTCCCTCATTAAATGCAAGAAAGGTTATTCTAACCTCAGAAAAGGGAGCAATCCTTCTCGTAACTCGCAAAAGGCGGTTAGCCTTGGAAAGGAATGTTGCTCCAATCCTGATTTAAAATGAAGCCGCTCCGGGAGGCTCGAACGCGAAGCTACCCAGAATCGCGAATCTACACGATTCCTCGGCGAACTTATTCCAATTCAAAAGCAGGGTTGAAAGCGAAGCTGAACTCAACCACTATGGCGACGTTCGCATTTCACATGCCATCAATCGAAGCAGTTCAAAGTATTTCGGAGTCTGAACCATCCCATTGTAGACTTACGAAAACTTTGAAGGGGGTCTAGTTGACACTCTAAAGAAGACAGGATTCCTAACTGGCCTGAACAATATCTAACTTGTTGACATCTATAAAAGACAAGTGGCAGACAAGCCGATGACCAGTTCTTCACCCATCTCAAAAGGGACGAATCAGCAACTTGGACTCTACTGATCCAGTGAAGCAGACAGTAAGTCAGGGTCATCCTTAAAAGCCCATGAGAAGACCCAAGCAGGTCCAGAGACACTAAGTTAGCTCAAACTTAATTCGCACGAGCCCATGAGATAAGTCTCGCGTAAGAAACCAAAGTTGCTTAGCATCGCATGAAGCTCCTTCACAGCCTTGCTACGAGCTAACTTACAGCTACACCCAGAGATGCTCAGTGAACTCCGCAGAAGGTTAATTCGCTCGAAGCCCTACGTAGCTACGCGAAAGGCTGACTGGTAGCTTCGCCACAAGTCTTACCCAGCTCCGCTAAAGAGGTTTCTTTTAATTTCGCCAGACGCTTCTCCAAGCTCCACCATGAGCTCAATGTCACGACTCCGCTGTGGGTCTTTTATGGTCACCTTTGACCGATCAAATCCCTAGATGAGATCAAATATAATTGAGATCAAATTTGACAGTTACTTACTATAATCTTTTGACTTTCCCAATCAAGTGAGAAGATCAGGGGAGATCTTTCAGTTATTTGAAAAGAATCAAGGGAGTATCCCTCATTTAGCAGAGCGGATCAAGGGATCAACGCTACTTGCTATTCCTAGCTTCGCGAAAGCTTCTCTAACCTCACGGTAAGGCTACTTTTCAGATGTAAAATAGATTGACTCAATCTATTTTTAGATTTTCAGGGCAATTATACCCCTATTCCTCCTTATAAATAGCCTATCAGAGGCTAGAAAAAAAGGGAGGAGAAATAGCTAAGGTAGAGAGGAGATCGGAAATCTACTCTCTCGCTTCCAAGAATATAGAGAATTACCTCTCTAATCAGGGTGCTAATACCCTAAGATCTTCCTCCCTCTCAAGGAATCTCCGGAACCAGGCGAGAAAAAATTCCCAAGTAGAGGCAGCTCGAGAAGTAACAAGAAGGCTCTACCGACCTTCTGTTCTCTGATTCCCCGAACTAGGCGAGAAGGGAATCCCATCAGGTGGACTGTCTGATTGATCAATCACATATATTGTATATATATTGTCACATTATCATGCTTGTTATCTAAATAAATCATATTAATAAGTCCTATTTTTCTTTATAAAGTGCAGGCCCATTCCTAAAGGAGAATGAAGAGAAATGAGCCCAAAAGCCCATCAAATTTTGAATTAGATCAGAATAAATTCAAAATCAAGGAATCAGGGCAAATTTTAGCAAATCAGAGAGGTTGAAAACCAGTTGAAATGAATCATCCCAAATCAAGCGGTTGAAGCCAAAGATCAAAGGCCATTTTATCACAATTTCGAAGCTGTAACGAGAAATCCAGCTGAAGATAAAGCGAGAACGCGAACCAGGGACTACCACCAACCACACCCTGGCCGCGAAAACACGGCCAAATCCACATTTTCGCGGCTTTGTTAGTGAGTTAGGGGGAGCGCTTGCTCCCCCTATCTTCTAACGCCTCTCCCATCTGGGTTTTTGCCTATAAAAGGCAGGGTTTTGTACTGAAAATGTAGCGAGGACTAGGATTAAATTTCTAGCTCATTTTTAAGGTTTAGGCTCTTTGTTAGATAGTGTAGAAAAGTTGTATCTCTATTCTTTAATTTGTAGTTTAGTCCAAATACCAGTGAGAGAGAGCAACTGAGTGATTGCACTCTGAAGATTGAAGTGACATCAATAAAGGATCAAGCTTTCTCCTCTTCCACTCCAATTCACGGGTATGTCTTGTGTTATTTTCATGTCAAGTTTTGTATTATTCATGAGTAGCTAAATCGGTTTTCTGGGATCTCTACTACTCCTCTCTCTGATCCCTCTTATTTTCGAATAGTTTTGATGAAAAGACCCAATGAATCATTTGCATGCCTAACTTAAGCCTTTCTTCTTGAAAGTGTTCTTGAAGGCACATGATGATGGGTTTGAATTTTTAACTTCTACCTCTTTTCAAAATGTCTCTTAAAATTGTTTTTATCTCATACTTGAACTTCTTGATGATTTAACATTCAACTCAAGACAATTTCTTAAAGAAAAGAATTAACCTTTCCAACCATCTTATGTGATTTGCTTAAAACTTTCTAAAATCAATTTTAAGTTTTGCCTATGATCAAGTTGAGGCATTAAGATTTTAAGAGAAGAACATATCATTGAGTAGTGAGATAGTGAGCCCAGATTTTCTTCTTTATTAAAAAAATAACAAATTACTTTTTAAACTTTATACAAAATTCACCTTTTTCAAAGCCTTCTCCAAAGTTGCAATTTCTCTTTTAATCATCTCCCTTCTCTCCATTCTCTTTTTCAACTAAAAACTAGCATCATTCTTAACTTTCTAAACAAAACACCGAAAAGCTTCTATCGCATTCCTCCTCGTGGACACGACCCGTTAGCCCAAAGTTACACGGTAATTTCTTTGCTCTTTGATTTTTCAATCACTGATCGATCGCATCGTCAAAGGGATAAAGTGGTCGCGCGCTGATCAGATTCCTACCGGCACACTTTCCAAGAAATCTCAGAGGAGATCTACCTGTAATCTTCTTACTGCAAAGAATTACTTGTAATTTAGCTCCTCGACACACTTTTTTGTAAGTTTTCCCTTTGCAAAATTAATGGAAAACAAGTATCACTATCAAGTGATTTTAAGGTCAAAAAGCATCGCTTTAAGTACCTTTTACGGCTGCGCCTTGATGCAGGTTCTTCCGCGGGTAGGAACCGCTTGTCGCCATGAAATACTCAGTCCCGCTGACTTTCTGTTTACTTGCCCCTCAAAGAGATTCGATCTCTTGATCTTCTCTTGAAGTCTGACTGATGCGTCCATTATTCGGAAGTCACGTTTTTTAGACTTCTTGATGAAGTTTGAGTTGATTGACCTTGGATTTTAAATCAAAATCCTTTGAATGCGAGTGTGATGAACTCTGTACTTGGATCTTGAGACGCGAGCTTTGTACACAAAGCCCACGTTTGAGGTTCTTGATTTAAAGAATTTTAATTCTTTCGAGGCCCTTGAACTTGGATGTGGCAACTCCTGTTTCTCAAACACGGGTGTGGTGACTTCTACGTTCAGTCTACCTCGCGTCTCGTATCTTGGACGCGGGTCTAAAACTGGACTGCGTTTAGATTTGTGCTGGTTAAATTTACGTCTGAAGTTCACGACTTCAACCGCATTTGCCCTTCAGCTTTTCTGTTTCTGTCTTAACAGAATTGTTAACCTTCTGGTTTTCATTTCTTGCAGATTCTGGCAGTCTCAGTCAGCCTTCGCTGGGTTCTTGGGAGAATAGTTCGACCAGCGAGCTTGTTCGATTGGCGAGCACTCAGAGAATCAAAGCTCATGTTTATGGGTGGGGGGAATTCGTGCGGTTAATGCCATCCGTCAAGGTCTTATTGCACCAGCAATGCCCCAGGTTTGTCATGGTCACAGTGGGTATGGTGGTAGGTACGGTGGTGGGTACGGTCTTCTTGTAGGTCACGAAAAAGAGGACATCACCTGTAAGGTTTCAGATCCTCCTTTCACCAATCTTACCCCTAGAAATGACATCGACGAAAAACTCATGCTCATTAGATGACTTTCTGGTGATGGAGATGTTCATCAATGAAGGATCATGGCTCACACCAGTTGGTTGGGTGGAATCAGAAGGTTCTGCTGCATTTTGACCTCGAGAAACACCATTGTTCTTGGTCAGCGATGGGCTCCTTCAACGTTTACATCATGCATCATGATGTAATCAGCATCCGATCGTCTCAACATTGTTCAGCTTTTCTTTGGCGCTCTTTCAAACATCTTGCATTTGGAGTGGTGGAAATGCCTCGGGGAGTGAGTGCAACCTTTTACTGAGAGAGAGGGACTTCTTTGTACTCCTTTATTATAACACTCAATCTTATTGTATAAGAGAACGTCTTATATCACTTTCATATGTTTGAATATCAATAAAAGTGACACTTTTTCTTGTCTCCTTATATGTCTTGAATTTCTTTTTCGCATTGAAAATTAGACAAATAGAAGTAGAAACTCTTGACTTGCTAAAAATATGATAAAAATCTTAACAAGTCAAAGTTGGGGAAAATTCCGTTTCAGGAATTTAAGAATGTTGTCAGAGGTGCGATATTAACTTGACAGGAGTAGAATAGTTTCCGTAAACTTGCCAATCTATGAATGAGAATGACAAGTGAAGTTTTCATCCCTACGAAGGATTACAAATGAGTATTCATTAGAGGTTTAGTATTAACTTGACTAGGACTTAGCGGGAGATCTGATGGAAACACTGCTAGAGGTGTAACATTAACCTAACAATATTTTTTAAGTAGACTTGCTATTCTGTTAACAAGAATAACAAGGGAAACTAGACTCGCGGGGGATCTAAGAGAACTTTTACCGTTAGAGATGTGATATTAACTTAATGGGTTGATTAAATCTTACCAGGAATGTGATGTTAACTTGACAAGGATGTGAGTCAGAGGTGTGATATTAACTTGACTCAATGAGAGTTTCAGCTTCATTTGAGAAGACTGAAAGCGTCACTGTCATAGGTGTAATATTAACTTGACAGTGAAGGTAATGCTAGAGGTGTAATTTTGAACTTGGCATTGGTCATCTCGACTTGAGCAAGAATGTCTGAGCGAAAGTCATGGTCATAGGTGTAAGATCAACTAGAGGGGGGGTGAATAGGTGATGGCTAATCTAATGGTCACTTATGAACAAATAATGCGAAATTAAAACTAAGATGACCAAATAAAACTTCTTTTAATTAAACACTTATGTATAACACAAGAGTGTTGCCGAATTCCCCTTGCGAGGCTCTGGACAAGCTCCTCTAGATTCCCCTTGAATGGGTTGAGGTGCCGCGTTGGCTCTCTTGGTTGAATACTAGTGTTAACAACAATCCCAAGCAAGTATAGCAATTATGAGCACAAGGGTATATCATGCATATAAGAGATAAAGACTATAAAGTAATGCAAGATATAAAAGACAAAGAGAGAAGGAGAGATAGAGTGAGCAATCGCAAACACAAAGGGTTTGTTTCGAGGTTCGAGCACACTTGCTCTACATCCCCGCCTTCGACACACGAAGGATTTCCACTATGCACGATCCAACCGGATCTCTCCTTGGTGCCGCAACACCTACAATCCCTCGGACTCTCTAGTCCCTTACACACCACAAGCCCACCGGCTCGTCGAGGCCGCACCTCTAGCTACAAGAGTTCGCACCCGAACCCTTAAACAACCACGAGCACACTTGCCCGTCTCCTCAAAAGAACAAAGATGAAAACTTTGGTGATCTACAACACTTTGATCACCAATTACAAACTCTCACAACACAATCCTATGGATAATAGACAATGGATAGCTCAAGTGATTGTGAGAAAGTAAGGAAAAGAATTATGGTGAAAAACACAAGAAATCACTTTTACACTCTCTTGATGAATCTTCCCTTTTGATTGGAAGTATTTGCACACAAATTTTGTGGAGAAAACTTTCTGAAAGGAATGGGAAAATCTGGACAAAAGCTCTCCTAAAATCTTAGCTTCAAACAATGACAAAACCCCCTTTTATAGAGGCCAGAAAAATCTGACCGTTGGGCTCTGTCAGAACTGCCGGTCGACCGGTCCGGTCGACCGCCAACGGTCAAAATCCGACCGTTGGAGCCTCCGGTCGACCGACCCGGTCGACCGAGCAACTGGAGGAGAGAGTAAACTCTCTGTCGGTCGACCGGACCGGTCGACCGAGATTTCCTGAGAGCAAAGCTCTCTGAAGCGGTCGACCGGCTCGGTCGACCGTTCTCCAGTGCACACAGGCGTGCACGTCTGTGCACGTCGGTCGACTGATCCGGTCGACCGACTTCAGACCCGGTCGACCGGTCCGGTCGACCGCTGAAGCCTGAAACAGTTTGCACAGTTCTGCACAGATACGGGATTTGAAAATAGGTCTTTTCACTCAATAAAAATCCCATAAATTCACAGTAAATCTAAAAAATAGTTTTAATCACAATAAAAACTGTTTTTCTAAAAACATGTCTTTCTAAAACTTGTTTTTCCATAACTTCACAAAATACAAAAACAAGATATACTTTAAAGCATAGTGTGTATGGATATGATCCACTACACAATCAAGATGAAATATCTAGTTTTTGACAATAGGCTCTAAGCATGGTTTTGGATATAAGATATATAAACTTGAAATACCAAGAACCAAATAGAATTTTGTCACAATGAAAAATCTTTTTACCAAAATGAAAGAGTCTTTTCTAACTAAAAAATTTTTTTATGAAAAGACAATTAAATCTCAAGAGTGTGTGTGTGATATGACTTGAGCAATCCACCAATCTATTCTATCCTTTACATTTTTATCTAAAACAAATAAAAATCTTATACCTAGACACAAGTCTTCAACTTCTTGAAGTCTTCCCTTGAAGGCTTCTCATCTTCTAGACTTGGTCCAAGTGCAATCCACCGAGCTCATCTCTAGATGTGGTCTTGATGCATAGGCTCGTGAATCAACCGGTGCTAGCGTCCAACTTGACTTTAAATCCTTTGTTGAAGCTCCACACCTACTAAGATCTTGATAATGAATCTGTCACTAATTAAACACAAGATCATTAGTAATCATAACTTCATGAGTTGATCATCATCAAAACTAGAGTGATGGGCCTTTGGGCCAACAATCTCCCCCTTTTTGATGATGACAAAACTCATGAAGTTATATATGCATGGATTAAAGTAAAGCTTCAAAGAAGCTCCCCCTTAACTCATGCATAATAAATAAGCAATAGATATTCAATGAAGCACATGACATGTATGCAAATGAATGGAGATAACACAAAAACAAATCTTTTTCTCCTATTATTTGCAAACAAAATAAATATATATGCATAACCAACCAAAATAAATATATATGCATAACCAACAAGGAAGACAACTACTTCTTCTCCTTAAGCAATGAAAATATGCATATATACTCAAATACTTCTCCCCCTTTTTGTCAATCATCAACAAAGGGTTCAAAGCTCAAATCATCAAACAAATTTTCTCCCCCTTTTTGTCAAAAATAAGGAAATCAAGGAGGGTAAAATCAAATCAATCAATAAGATTTATATGCGATATACATTCATGAAGAGGAAGACGCTAAGTTAACTTCCCTACACATATGCATTACATGAAGAAGGGATGACAAGCCCTAACTCACATAACACATATTATGTAATGCATAAGAGGAGATATGAAGCTCCCCCTACACACGTGTACCATATAGAGAAGAGATGTTAAGCTCCTCAATACACAATACACTCAACATGAATCTATATGTAAGAGAGATGTTAAGCTCTCCTTGCATATAGGCAATACAAAACACAAGTTCATATCAAATAATTTTTTTTTTTTAAACCAAAATCTTGATAGGCAAACATATAGTATATAATATACGTGTGTAAATCAAGCACAAAAGATCACATATATGTATGAAAAGATAATATCAATTGAAGTAGATACATACATATATGAAAGAACAACATATGAGTATACACAATAAGAGGTCATATTGATACCAATTGAAACTATCCAATGATACCAATTGAAAATTAAGCTTAAGTGTATATATCATAAAATCTACCACATGAAGAATTTGAACTAGTTAAATGAAGGTGTTTAACAACTAGTACGGAATCCTTCAATCAAGGAATAAGTCAAAAGTTTTTCATGAAATATCAATGAAACACAAGGCACTAAAAGGCACTCTATCCATAAAGTCCATATCAAAAAGAAGTGAGTGTGATAGTGTTATGTGGAACATGGTATCATGAAAAATAGCAATAAAACTCAATATTCCTTAAAATTTTGAAATCATGAAATCCATCACAAAAATTTTATTGAAAAATTACAAACTTTTTATTAAAAACAAAAATTTATATTTCAAGATATATGTATGTTTTGACAAGACATTAAGTATACATACACATCCTTAAAACACATTTGAGTCCATATATAGATTTGCATGAAAGGCAAATGACTCAAGAGGTATCCATGTATATCTTAATGTTTTGGCAAGACAAACATATACATGAAATAAAAGCACATGATCATAGCATAAATCTAAAATGGGAATACAAGCTTAAAATGTAATAATCATCAAAACTTAGGCTATACTAGCACACCTAATGGGCACAAATAAGCATTCAAACCCAATCATATATAGATTTATTTGTGATCCATAATGTGTACAAGTATAAATCCAAGTGTTGACAAATACTAACATTTAAACTAATATTCAAATCATGAAGCATCAAATAAATTTTGAGAATACAAAAGAATTTATCCATATGATTAAAAATAGGATCATGTGAATCAACTTGAAGAATATATAACTAGTTTAAATGGATTTTTGACAAACTAGTTAAAGATCCTTCAAAAATACAAAGTCAAATGTTTTTCATGAATAATACTAAATACATAAAAGTTCAAGCACTCATATTCCATAAAGCTCAAAAATTATCTTTTATCATAAAAGATGAGTGTTCAAAGGTTATGTAAATGGTATTTTCATGAAAATAGAAAGTGAAGCATGAATCTCATGAAAATCTTATTTTTCATCTTAAAACAAATCATATATTTTTCATAAAGTATTGCTAAATACATAAAGATTTAATCACTCATGGTCTATAAAGCTCAAAATATTTTGTATCATAAAGATGAGTGTTCAAAAGATCATGTAAATAGCATTTTTATGAAAATAGTCATTCAAGCTCAAAAAGATCATAAATCACATTTTGTTGTACAAATCAAAAACATGAAAAATCATTTTTTTTAATATTTAAAATAATAATCTTCATGGTATATGTATGATTTATCCAATTCTAACAATATCCATACATATCCCAAATCTAAAAGAGTGCAATATATATTGCATGAAGGCAAATGACTCAAGGGTATACATGTATATTTATTAGATTTGAATTAAACACACATATACATGAAATAAAATCAAAGATAGGCATAACAAGTATAAATGACCGAACCATCAAAACTAGCCTATACACATGCATATAGTGGATACAAATGAGCATGAAGTTCAAATATATATAAGTCAATTGTAGTTCACTATTCATATATGTATAAATGCAAGTTTTGATAGAAACTACACTTAAACTAGTATATACCACATGAAACACCAAAAATATCTTAAAATATGAACATGCTATGAATATTATGAATGAACAAGCATGTACATAAATGAAATAGGAGTTTAGAAATTGTTACCAACTCCAAAGCTCCTAGCATGGTGGTTGATCCACCAAAGCTCCTTGATAGCGATGCAAGCCAAAAGTATGTCCATCATGTCCAAGTGCATCCACTACCAAGGTACCATCCCTCTCACGTTTTGAGAGAGCCCTCACCTACATCACTAGCAAAAGGTGGGGGTTTTGGTACCCATATTTTCTTGGGTCCTATGGGGTTAGTCTTGTAAGGAACCCAAGCATTTTTATTTTTATCAAAAATAAGAACATTTAACCTTTCATAACAAAATTTTCTTAGATGGCCTTTGCGGCCACAATGTGTACATATGTACACCTTAGCATACTTATGAGCGGGAGTGTGAGCATGATGTGCATCATAAGCATGTGCATGATGTGAATGTGCATGAGTATGAGGAACTTGTTTCTTTTGAAACAAGGATTCCAATCTAGTATGATTGAATGCACATGAGCTCAAATTAGAGCTCAAATTATCAATTTTATTTTTCAAATTTTTAATCTCATTTTGATCAATGTGTGCATGAGAAGCATGATGAGATGAAGAGTCAATTTTCTTTTTCTTTTGAAAAACATTATCCTTTTCTTTTTCAACAAATTTTCTTTTTAAAGACTTATTTTCTTGCAAAATGACTTCCTTTTGTTTTTCCACCATATCAACCTTATTTTTCAAAAACATATTTCCTTCACATAAAACATTCAATTTAGACATTAAGGAAATATTCTCATTTTTCAAATCCTCATTTTCTTTTTCTAAACATGCAAGTTTATTTTTAAAAGAATCATTTTCTACATGCATGCAATCAAATTTCTTTTTCCAACTTTCATTATCTTTTTCTAAGCATGCAATGTTATTTCTATATGAGTCATGTTCCTTTATGCATGCAAGCAATGTTCTTTTTCAAATTTTTATTTTCTTTTCTAATCATGTCATATTTCTCAAGCAAAAGATGACAAAAGGTAGTAAGCTCATCATATGACATGTCTTCATCATCGGATTCGGAGTTTACCTCAAGGGGGTTATCCCCTTAGACCATGTAGCAAACGTTGGAGGTGTCGCTTCCAACATCCGAATCGCTCCCGGCATAATATAGATCCTTTTCGCCAAGGGAGGTGATGATGTTCCAAGCTACAAAAGCCGAATCAATGTTAGCAACTCTAGATAAATAAACATCATCTAGGGTAGACTTGATAGCATGAAGGGCTTTTGAGTTAGCCTCAAAATTCTTACCATCTAAAGAATAAGCATTATTAGTAGTGGCAAGATATACATGAAAACCTAGGGCTTTGAGGTACAATGACATCTTAACCTTCCAAATGTTGATGTTGAGGATTTCAAAGGTGGGTGGTGACATGAAGTCCATGGTGTGTGTACAAATAATGTGATTAGCCTAAAAGTAGGATCTTTAACTCTAGGTTGTTAGACCCAATATCAAGAGCACTTGGCTCTGATACCAATTGTAAGATCACCTAGAGGGGGGGGTGAATAGGTGATGGCTAATCTAATGGTCACTTATGAACAAATAATGCGGAATTAAAACTAAGATGACCAAATAAAATTTCTTTTAATTAAACACTTATGTATAACACAAGAGTGTTGCCGAATTCCCCTTGCGAGGCTCTGGACAAGCTCCTCTAGATTCCCCTTGAATGGGTTGAGGTGCCGCGTTGGCTCTCTTGGTTGAATACTAGTGTTAACAACAATCCCAAGCAAGTATAGCAATTATGAGCACAAGGGTATATCATGCATATAAGAGATAAAGAGTATAAAGTAATGCAAGATATAAAAGACAAAGAGAGAAGGAGAGATAGAGTGAGCAATCGCAAACACAAAGGGTTTGTTTCGAGGTTCGAGCACACTTGCTCTACATCCCCACCTTCGACACACGAAGGATTTCCACTATGCACGATCCAACCGGATCTCTCCTTGGTGCCGCAACACCTACAATCCCTCGGACTCTCTAGTCCCTTACACACCACAAGCCCACCGGCTCGTCGAGGCCGCACCTCTAGCTACAAGAGTTCGCACCCGAACCCTTAAACAACCACGAGCACACTTGCCCGTCTCCTCAAAAGAACAAAGATGAAAACTTTGGTGATCTACAACACTTTGATCACCAATTACAAACTCTCACAACACAATCCTATGGATAATAGACAATGGATAGCTCAAGTGATTGTGAGAAAGCAAGGAAAAGAATTATGGTGAAAAACACAAGAAATCACTTTTACACTCTCTTGATGAATCTTCCCTTTTGATTGGAAGTATTTGCACACAAATTTTGTGGAGAAAACTTTCTGAAAGGAATGGGAAAATCTGGACAAAAGCTCTCCTAAAATCTTAGCTTCAAACAATGACAAAACCCCCTTTTATAGAGGCCAGAAAAATCTGACCGTTGGGCTCTGTCAGAACTGCCGGTCGACCGGTCCGGTCGACCGCCAACGGTCAAAATCCGACCGTTGGAGCCTCCGGTCGACCGACCCGGTCGACCGAGCAACTGGAGGAGAGAGTAAACTCTCTGTCGGTCGACCGGACCGGTCGACCGAGATTTCCTGAGAGCAAAGCTCTCTGAAGCGGTCGACCGGCTCGGTCGACCGTTCTCCAGTGCACACAGGCGTGCACGTCTGTGCACGTCGGTCGACTGATCCGGTCGACCGACTTCAGACCCGGTCGACCGGTCCGGTCGACCGCTGAAGCCTGAAACAGTTTGCACAGTTCTGCACAGATACGGGATTTGAAAATAGGTCTTTTCACTCAATAAAAATCCCATAAATTCACAGTAAATCTAAAAAATAGTTTTAATCACAATAAAAACTGTTTTTCTAAAAACATGTCTTTCTAAAACTTGTTTTTTCATAACTTCACAAAATACAAAAACAAGATATACTTTAAAGCATAGTGTGTATGGATATGATCCACTACACAATCAAGATGAAATATCTAGTTTTTGACAATAGGCTCTAAGCATGGTTTTGGATATAAGATATATAAACTTGAAATACCAAGAACCAAATAGAATTTTGTCACAATGAAAAATCTTTTTACCAAAATGAAAGAGTCTTTTCTAACTAAAAAATTCTTTTATGAAAAGACAATTAAATCTCAAGAGTGTGTGTGTGATATGACTTGAGCAATCCACCAATCTATTCTATCCTTTACATTTTTATCTAAAATAAATAAAAATCTTATACCTAGACACAAGTCTTCAACTTCTTGAAGTCTTCCCTTGAAGGCTTCTCATCTTCTAGACTTGGTCCAAGTGCAATCCACCGAGCTCATCTCTAGATGTGGTCTTGATGCATATGCTCGTGAATCAACCGGTGCTAGCGTCCAACTTGACTTTAAATCCTTTGTTGAAGCTCCACACCTACTAAGATCTTGATAATGAATCTGTCACTAATTAAACACAAGATCATTAGTAATCATAACTTCATGAGTTGATCATCATCAAAACTAGAGTGATAGGCCTTTGGGCCAACAATAGGTGTAATGTTGAACTTAGCAATGAACTGGACGCTAGAGGTGTGATGTTAAACTTAGCGTCGCTCATCTCAGCTTTAATACAGAAGACTCAGGAAAAGTAACTGTCAGAGGTTTAATATTGAACTTGGCAGCAACTTAATCACTGTTAGAGGTGTAGTGTTAAACTTAACAGTAATTTATCAGAGGTATAATGTTAACTTGACAGTAATCGATTTGTGATATGAGCAATTTTGAGGATTTATCATTCTATTGATGAGAATTGACAAGTAAAGTTTGGAATGTCAGAGGTATAGTGTTAACTTGATAAATTTTAAGACTTGCTATTCCATGTAGAGGAGAGACAAGTGAAGTTCATATTCGCTGGGGAGTATTGAAATTTTTTGTCGTCAGAGGTATAGTGTTAACATAGCAATGATTGCATTTGTAGACCTACCACTCTATGGAAGAGAATTGGTAGAGGCTTTTGGTGGAAAGTAAACTGAACTGTCAAAGGTTTAATATTAACGTGACAACCGTTGATTTCCTGAGGACATGGGAAATTCACCGTTAAAGGTGTAGTATTAACATGACAGCGAGGATTTTTAAAGAATTTCATTGTCAGAGGTTTAATATTAACTTGATAGAATCCACTGGGGATTGAAAAATCTGGCTTGTCAAAGGTTTAATATTAACTTAATAGAATTCAGTTCATTTCATTAAGGACAGGAACACCGATATTTTTGTGGTCCTACCATTCTGTGGGTGAGAATTAGTAAGAGATTTTGGAGGAGAGAGCGAGACCAAGTCCACTAGGATTTTTAGCAAACCCTCAGCTATCAACGGATTTGGCATACCTTTACCAACTACCATTTGTGTTGGGCTAACCATGCTATTCTCCTCAGCAAGATGAGTTGTCGAAGACTTATGTTGGGTTTAAAAGCCAACATTTTCCTCTATCCTTAGCCGTCGGAGGCGTCGGATGTCAGTCAGAAGATTAACTAAGCTAAAACCAAAGTTTCGCATTTTGTTTCTTTCTCAGTATTTACATCATACATCATGATGCAGCCAGTGCTCGATTAGCTTGAAACTGATCTATCGTGATGTGATCTAGTAAAGGAAAGAAGCTTTTCTTTTCTTGGACCAGGAGTTTTGATCAGAGGTGGAGTATTAACTTGATCGAGGGCGAGTGCTATCAAGGATAGTATTTCTTTAAGAATTTGCCATTGACTGACATCATAAGCGTATCACCATCTGAGGTTATGAAGCGATACGCTCTATTTGAGTAGACCGACTCTACTACAAATGGTCCTTCCCATTTGGGTTGAAATTTCCCTTTTGTCTTGTGTGTCATCTCCATAGGTCTTCTGACAGTTAGGACAAGGTCACATTTCTTGAAAGTTCGCTCCTTGACTTTCTTGTTGAAGGATTTGGTAATTCGAGCTTCGTAGAGCTCGATTTACTGTTGAGCTTGCAGACGTGTTTATCATCTAAAGCCTCTTGCTCTTGGAGTCGCAGTCAATGCTTCTCCTCATTTGTCATCTCTACTGTCAAGGCGACGCGTAGAGATGGGATTTAGATTTCTAGTGGGAGTACTGCTTCACACCCATATACTAAAGAGAATGGTGTAGCTTTCGTTGGGGTTCGGACTGTTGTACGATAGGCCCACCAGCATTCACCTAACCTGTCGTCCCAGTCACGTTGGCTTTTCGAGACGAATTTCTTGAGAAGTTTTTCAATAGTCTTGTTGAAAGCTTCTGTGAGGCTGTTAGCAGCTGGGTAGTATGCCGTTGAGGACACACTCTAGATTCTGAACTTATTGCAGAACCTCTGAAAAGCCTGACTGACGAATTAGGGCCCGTTGTCATGGGCAATTCGTCGTGGCACACCAAAATGGTAGATAACGTGATGCTTCAGGAATTTGATCACATCAGCTGTTTTTACCTCTCTCAAAGGAATAGCTTCGGCCCATTTAGAGAAGTAATCGGTTATAGCTAAGATGAACCGATGTCCTTTGGATAATGGTGGGATGATAGGGCTGACTACGTCCATCCCCCATATCTCAAATGGCCAGGTAGAGGTTGTAGAGTGAAGATATCTTATGCTTGATGGATAAAATCACCATGGACTTGACAGGCGTGACATTGTTTGGCATAAGTGATGGCATCCGGTATCATCTTAGGCCAATAATATCCCAGTCTTCGGAGTCAATCCCCAAGCTTTGGACCAGGCTGATGAGCTCCACACGTGCCATCTTGCGCTTCTTGGAGTACTTCATGTGCCTCCTTTTGTGATAGGCAGCGGAGGAGGATCCCATCATGCGATAGGCGATACAGTGTTCGTGTGATCGCATTATAATAGAATTTTGGGGCTTTCCTTCTAATGGCAGCCGCTTCTTTGGGATCATCAAGTAGGATGCCATACAAGACATAGTCGATGTACGAGAATCTCCAATCCCTAAGCTCTAGACCGGCCGAAGTTTCAAGAGCTTCTTTAGTTTGACAGTCTCCTGTCAGCTTTTGGTGATCTTCAAAAGTGACCCTTGGACAATACAAGTCGTGGCTATAGACAAGTATCTTCTCTACCACTCCGGTTGGAAGGGCTAATGAGGCAGCGAAAGATGTCAGTGCATCTGCATGCGCATTTTGCTGGCGTGATACATGATCGATGTAAAAGTTTCTGAACCTCTCAGCCATAGAGATAGTTGCGTTGTAATAGGGTTTTAAGTCTTCATGTCTGACTTCGTACTCCCCGCGAACTTGGTTAACGATGAGTTTAGAGTGACCGTATGCCTCGAGATTTTTAACGCCAATCTCATCGGTGATTTGCATTCCAATCAAGTGGCATTGTATTCTGCTACATTGTTGGAGCAGGGCTCGGTTAATGAGAAAGCGCGAGGGATCACATAGTTCTGTAGGGAGACCAGTACTACCCCTACTCCGGCTATGACATGCCCTTGCGGACCTGTTCTCGATGCACCATCGAAGAAGAGTTGCCGCACTTGTCTTTCAAAAGATGTCTGGGTCAGGCAAACTTCAGCGACTTCGTCTGGGAGGCCCTCGTAAAGTTTGGTTGCCCTCGGATCTGGATGTTTAGCCAGGAAGTCCGTCCCCTTATCCCTTCACGGCTTTTTGTGATAAAAAGTGCATTTCATATTGGGATAGCAGTATGGCCTATTTTGCCAGTCAACCATTTAGTGACGATGACTTCGTCATGAGCAACCTAAAAGGGTTGACCCTTGATATGACATTTATAGTCTAGCCCACCAAGTAGTGTCACATTTTCTGGACAGCGAACACCAATGCCAAACATTCCTTTTCGATCGGGTTGTATCGATGCTCGGCTCTGATCATAATCCTACTCAGATAATAGATTGCTTGCTCATGTCCTTGATCATTATTCTGGGCTAGCAAAGCTCCTAAAGAAGGATCCATTGCTCGAACGTATATCAGGAAAAGTTTTCCTGACACCAGATCTGTAAGGACCGGTGGTTGCGTGAGGTATCGTTTGATTTCCTCGAATGCTTGTTGGCAAGCATCATCCCAGATGAATGAGACACTCTTTTTCATCAATTTGGTGAAGGGTTGGCATCTTTCGGAGAGATTTGAGATAAACCTTCGGATGTATGCTAGTCGTCCTTGCAATCCTCTAAGCTCCCTGAGATTCCTTGGAAGTTGCATCTCCTGGACAGCGCGGACTTTTTTCGGGTCTAAGTGAATTCCTTTGGATGTTACTACAAACCCTAGGAATTTACCGTTGGCCACTTCATCTTTAACTGATGTGCCCGCTGTTTGCCCAGAGGCCTTCCACTCTAGTTTTGATGATGATTAACTCATGTAGTTATGTGTACTAATAATCTCGTAATTTTAGTTTCAGATCAATAATCAAGTTATTAGTAGGTGATTAGCTTCAACAAGATGATTTGGAAGCTTTCACATGTTGATTCAAGAGCCCGAGCGTCAAAGATCATATATAGCACTTGCTCGGTGGATCAAGGAGTTTTGGATCGAGTCGGCTTGGAGACGGCGCTCTACAAGAAGACATCGGTAGCATAGTTTAGTTTGAGTTTTAGATCCATGTGTAAAGATTAGAATAGTATGATATGCTCAAGTTCACAACACACACGTTTCATGTTTTGAATATTGGTTTTCGGTTTTTCCGTTTTTGGTTTAACCGATCTTGATTTCATGAATAGATAGATTCAAAACAAGTTTACATGGTTTAATGTATATTAGATTTGTTCTATATACATGCATGCTTCAACTTCCTAGACAAACTTAGTTTTGACTTACTTATTCATGTGTTTTATGTTTTGGTATTTTTAACAAAACATATTTTGGAATTAAGGTCAAAAACATGGATATATATATATGTTTCATGTATATAGGATTATATCCATATACATCATGCCTAAATGTTGTTTAATATCATGTTTTTGTATTTGGATGAGTTTTGGACAAAACGTATTTTCTATTCAAAAATCCAAGTTTTAGAAAATACAGTTTTTGATTTTTGGTAAAAATAAGAAGACACAAAAATGTTTCAAAATGTTTGTTATTTGTGATGAAATTTTTATCACAAGTTTATATTTCAAAATAAAATGATAAAACTATTTTTGTGTAATTTTAGAGATATTATGAGAATTTTTAGGATTAAAAATTACATGTTTTTCTGACCCAGTTTCTGACCCAGACTGTGGCTGACAGGCTAGGACGGTCGACCGCAACGGTCGACCGAACCAAGGGCCGGCCGATCGTTGCGGTCGACCGACGTGCACAGCCTTGTGCACGTTTGGCAGACACAAGGCCGGTCGACCGGTCGGTCGACCGGACCAGAGAGCGTTGCTCTCTGTATCTGGGCGGTCGACCGGGACGGTCGACCAGATCAGAGAGTCCTGCTCTCTGTATCTGGGCGGTCGGCCGGGCGGTCGATCGGGTTTGCCTAATGGTCATATTTATGACCGTTGGCAGTCGACCGGCCGGTCGACCGCCGGCCTGTCAGGCTGCCAGATCAGCCTAACGGCTAGTTTTCTGTTTGGGCTATAAATACCCCATTGAAAAGAGGTTTTCTCCAAGAATTTTTTGGCTAAAATTTCTGAGCTTTCTCTAGTGTTTTTACAAGTTTTAAAAAGAGTTTCTTTGTGCTAAAAGATCAATCTTATTGTTTGAAAGTGTTTTTGATATTTCAAAGAAAAAATAGTCTTTTGGGAATTTGGTTTGATTCTATCATTCAATATCTTTGTGGTGATTTCTAAGTGATTTTTCTTTGTTTTAAACACTTTGATTTCTCCACACTTGAGCTACATCTACTATCTCATTCTATAGGATCCTTGTGTGGGAAAGAAATTGTTTGTGTTGTTGTTTAGACCACCAAGTTGTAAACCCTTCATTTGCTTGGCTTTGTGCCTTTCCCTCATTGTGTTGAGGAGGTTGTGCATTTGGGTTGTATCCCTCAAGTGGTTAGATGATCCTTGTGTAGCTTTGTGCTAATCCCTCAAGTTGTGAGGTGATTGTTTGTTGGCTTGGAGTTGTGCCTCAAGGAGGAGGTTGTGTTTGTAAGGAGAGGAGTTGGGTACTCCTTATGATTGTATTGCCCCAAATCCTCGGTGGAGGTTCCCTTTGTGGGAGTCCTTTGTGGACAAGCTAGTGGACTTAAAATCCTTCTGGGTGAAGGCGGGGATGTAGAGCTGGGTGCTCGAACCTCGAAACATATCTTGTTGTTTGCGCTTGATCCCTTGGCTCTTACTCTCTCTACATTGTGCCTTGCATCTATTCATATTGTTCATTCATAATTATTTGCTTGGCTTGTTTGAGTGTGCATCTCTTGTTAATTGTAATTAGTTTTTAAATTCCGCATTAAGTTCATTAGATTAGCATTATCACCTATTCACCCCCCCTAGGTGATTTCAATTGGTATCAGATCCTCCGCTCCTGAGATTTAGGTTTAACCACCTAGGAGTGAGATCTTGGTTTGCTAATCTTCATTTGCATTGTTCATTTGCACACATTTAGTTTGCACTCATGGATAGCCCTCTTATGTTTGATTTTTCTAGACATGATCTTTGGAAGGCCAAGATGAGTAGTCATTTAAAAAGCCTAGGACATCTTGTTTATTAAGCCACTACTCAAGAATCCTACCCTAATGCTAGCAAGCATAAAAAGGCAAATGCATTAACCCTTAAGACACTTAGAGTATCTCTTAATGAAGATCTTTTACATGTGTTTGCTCATTATGAATCGGCTTTTGCAGTTTGGAGCATATTGTCTTCTCCCGAGCTACCAAGGATCATTAACAAGTTGAGGAGATCTAGGAGAGACAAGTCTGACGAGCATTGCCTCATGGTCCAAGGGAAAGACTCTCTTAAGGTACAATCAGATTCTCAACTAGATGATAGCTCTAGTTCATATTGCTATGGGTGTTTGGAAGTTCAAAATTTAAATGTAGAACTTGCCTCAAAGCTTGAAAAATTCTTAGAAAAACATGAACTTTTGAAAAAGAAGAACTTTGATTTAAAAGAAGAAATGAAGGATTTGTGCTCAACTTTTGAATCGGTTTTGCAAGAGAAGGAAGAGATTACTAGTGAACGTGACTCACTAAGATCTCAACTAGACCTTGCCCTAAAAGAGATTGATGTTTTAAAAAGCAAAAAGGATTGTGATGATGTTGTGAAAAACAATGAGGTTTTATCTTCAAATTTAGATTTTGTTTTAAAAGATAACCTTGTTTTGAAAAATGAAATTGACTTCATTACAAAAGAATTGGATTTAGTTTTAAAGAAAAATGAATCTTTAAAAATTGATATAGATTCTCATGTTTGCCATGCTAGTGTAGATTCACCTAGCACATCTATTGCATGCTCCACTTTATCTTTAAGTATTGAAAATGATATAAATATTTTAAAGAAAAGTGTTGATTGTTTGGGCTCCACTTTGAGCCAATGTGCTTTGAATCATACACGCTTGGAATCCTTGGTTCGCAAGAAACAAGCTCCATCCTTGCATGCACACCCTCCACGACATACACATGCTTCCCACGGTCACCACCATCACATGTATGCTCATGTGTACATTTGTACACATTGTGGTCGAAAAGGCCACCTTGCTAGATTTTGCTATGATCGTTTACATATTGAAAATTTAGCAAATAATCTTGTTTGGGTTAGGAAAGATACTAACCCCTATGGACCCAAAAGTAAATGGGTACCAAAGACCACCCCTAAAATTTTTGATGTAGGTGTGGGCTCTCGCATCACGTGAGAGTAGCGGTGCCTTGAAGTGGATGCGTTCCGTGCTTAAAGAAAACAATTTGGATGCATCACTTTCAAGGGGAGTTTGGTGGAGGAGGACCACCATTAGTTTGGAGAACTAGAGAGGTGCCTTCATCGGTTTTGGTATCGATCTCTAACTCCCGTTTTTATTTACATGCTTTCACATCATTGATTTATAGCATGTCATGTTTTAAAGCTCATTATGATTATGCCATGTGATTTAGATTAGTGATATACATGTTTAGTTATTTGAGACACCCATGGACCTATCTTTGTGTTCTCACTTTGTTTTTAAACTAATATGTATGTCCTAGATCTAATGCACATCATACACATAATGATCATATGTGTGTTTATGATTTTTGTTTTGTTTTGATGGTTAAATTTATTATGTTAAATGCCATGATTCTTAGATCATTGACATGCATGTATAGCTCTTGAGATCACCCATATTTATATGGACCCATATGTTGTGTTCTCACCATTTGTTTAGCTATTATGCACATCTTAACTCTAATAGCATGTGGATTTACATAATGATCGTTTTATGTTTGTAATGATGATTTATGTCCCATTTCGTGCTTCATGATTTGATTACTTGTTTAAGTGTTAGTTTTCATTAAGACTAGAATTTATACTTGTACATGTAGTGGGTCACAAATAAATCTTTATATATGTTTGTGCTTGGATGCTTATTTGTACCCATTAGATGTTCTAGTATAGTCTAGTTTTGATGATTCATGCATTCTAACTTGTATTCCCTATTTTGGACATGTTCTTATGATCATGTGTTTTCACTTCATGTATATGTTTATTTTGCCAAACCTTAAGATATACATGTATACCCCTTGAGTCATTTGCTTTTCATGCAAATCTTTATTATGGACTCAAATTGTGTTTAGAGATATGTATGTATACTTTTTGTGTTGTCAAAACATACATATGCCTTGAAGTATAAATTAGTTTTATTGAAAATTTTAGATTTTCATGTTTTCATGTTCTAAGGAATATCTTAATTGAGCTTAATTGAATATTTTCATGTTGATATGTGTCACATAACACTTGTTCACTCACTTTATTAGGTTTCTCATGATTTTGTTTTCATGAGTATGATATGGGCTTTATGGTTTTTGAGTGTTTAGTGATCTTGTGAATTACATGTGTTTCATGAAAAACAATTTTGTCTTATTCCTTACTTGAAGGATTTCGTACTAGCTAACAAATTTTTCCATAACTAGTTCGTATTCTTCACTTTGGTAGAGTTTTTCAAATGTACTCTATTTTCAAACCTATTTTTGAAAACCCCTACCTTAAAGGGTGGTTGGATGGGAGATCATGCTCATGTATGCTTTATAGTGAAAATCATTTTAAACTTGAACATGATTGAGAGGATAGGTAATATGAGATATACATGTGATTATTGTTGTTGTTTCAATTTGTGTCATTGAATTCTTTCAATTGGTATCAATATTGACATTTTTGTATACTCATATATTTTTTTTGTATATGTACGCTTGCACTTCAAAGAGTATCAATTTCAATTGGTATCTAATTTTTCATACATATATATGTTTTTATTTGTACTTATTATATTCATATATCTTAGAGCACAAATTTTGATCATGATAAAGCTTGTTTTATAATGACTATCTTGTTTCAATTGACTAGTTTTCAATTGGTATCCACATACAAGCTTATTCATTGTTTCATTTGGTATTTCATAAAGAGGGAGAAAACTTGTATTTCATCTTTCAATTGGTATTTGATTTCCACTCCCATACTTTATGATTGAAAATTTCAATTTGGTATCATATGTTCAAAATGAAAAATATTTACAATTGGTATCAAAATTTTTGTTTAGACATTCAAAATTTATTATGTTTAATTTCAATTGGTATCAAGATTTTTATGTGTTTTGCTTAAAATTGGTATCAATATTTTTTATGTTTCCTTTCAATTGGTATCAAGATGCTCTACTTTGACAATTTTTAATTGATATCTTAATTAATTGTCACCCCTTATTTACATAATTTGTGTTTTAGACAAAAAGGGGAGAACATTATTTTATTGCTTTTAAACCCTTTGTTGATTCTTTGTTTCGCACAAAAATGGGGAGAAAAATTTATTGATTTGTTTTTGCTTTTACCCCTTTATTAATGATTGACAAAAAGGGGGAGAAAGATTTAAAGTCTGGGTTTTATATATGCATATTTATGTTTTGCATATATTAAGTTAAATTTAGTTTAAGTTTAATTGGTATCCAGAGCATGTTTTGTTTTTGACAATTTCATTGGTATCTAGATCCTTTTATTGTTTATGCATATCTATGCATGTTTCAAGTTTCATATTCACTGCATATTTATGTTTATTTGTTTATGCATGAGTTAAGGGGGAGCTTCTTTGAAGCTTAACTTTAATCCATGCATATATAACTCCATGAGTTTTGTCATCATCAAAAAGGGGAGATTGTTGGCCCAGAGGCCTTCCACTCTAGTTTTGATGATGATTAACTCATGTAGTTATGTGTACTAATAATCTTGTGATTTTAGTTTCAGATCATTAATCAAGTTATTAGTAGGTGATTAGCTTCAACAAGATGATTTGGAAGCTTTCACATGTTGATTCAAGAGCCCGAGCGTCAAAGATCATATATAGCACTTGCTCGTGGATCAAGGAGTTTTGGATCGAGTCGGCTTGGAGACGGCGCTCTACAAGAAAACATCGGTACCATAGTTTAGTTTGAGTTTTAGATCCATGTGTAAAGATTAGAATAGTATGATATGCTCAAGTTCACAACACACACGTTTCATGTTTTGAATATTGGTTTTTGGTTTTTCCGTTTTTGGTTTAACCGATCTTGGTTTTATGAATAAATAGATTCAAAACAAGTTTACATGGTTTAATGTATATTAGATTTGTTCTATATACATGCATGCTTCAACTTCCTAGACAAACTTAGTTTTGACTTACTTATTCATGTGTTTTATGTTTTGGTATTTTTTAACAAAACATATTTTGGAATTAAGGTCAAAAACATGGATATATATATGTTTCATGTATATAGGATTATATCCATATACATCATGCCTAAATGTTGTTTAATATCATGTTTTTGTATTTGGATGAGTTTTGGACAAAACGTATTTTCTATTCAAAAATCCAAGTTTTAGAAAATACAGTTTTTGATTTTTAGTAAAAATAAGAAGACACAAAAATGTTTCAAAATGTTTGTTATTTGTGATGAAATTTTTATCACAAGTTTATATTTTAAAATAAAATGATAAAACTATTTTTGTGTAATTTTAGAGATATTATGAGAATTTTTAGGATTAAAAATTACATATTTTTCTGACCCAGTTTCTGACCCAGATTGTAGCTGACAGGCCAGGACGGTCGACCGCAACGGTCGACCGAACCAAGGGCCGGCCGACCGTTGCGGTCGACCGACGTGCACAGCCTTGTGCACGTTGATTGGTAGTGAAAAGTGCATTTTATCATTACATTTACCATCACATTTTCATATTTATTCATATAATTCTGCACATTTACTAATATTTTATTATTTATTGTGTTCAGGCCTTGAGTAAATAAAAATAAAAGAATAAAGCCTTAAAGAAGCCAAAAGCCCACGTCTAAGCCCAAGTGAAAAATTGCAATTATCAAATGTCAAAGTTGCAATTACCAATTGCAAGAATTGCAAATATTAAAAGAAGAGTAAAGGGATGGACTTCTACTAAATCCTAAATGCTTGCAGGATGAGGATAAAAAAAGTGCAAGAAATGAAATTCGTTTAAAAGATATGGGAAGATTTGAGATCTAGGGTAACTTGCTTCCCAAGTTATCCCGAAATCACAAGATGAAGAGTCAGGATACAATTTCCAGAAGGATAAACACAGATGGACGGACCAGAGGATGCCACGCGAGAAAGCGCGTGGCATTTGGCTACAAAAGTGCCGCGTTTCCGCGGCAAATTTCCCGTTTCCGCGGCAATCCTGAGGCGGTTGGCGATGCGTTTTCGTTGAGGAGTTGTACTGGGACTCTACTTCCTATATCTCCTATAAATACCCCTGCAGAGCAATAGAGAAGGGGCGTCCAGAGGCAGAGCCAGAGGGTCAAATCTAGGGTTTTAGGCTTTCTTCTTCTAGTTTAGATTTTCTTTTCTCTTTTGTAATTTCTATTTTCCTTCTTGTAAACTGAGAGGAGATGATGTTCTCAAGGAGGAAGGAGATCTACTTGTACCGAGGGTGACAATCGGTGTAAGTTTTGCTTTTCCGCCATTGTTAAATAAATCGAATCGAGGTTCGTTCTTTTTTATTATGTTATGTTTTTTTATTCTTGTTGATTCTTGTGTATCTTAGTTTTTGTTTTCTTCTATTGTTGTTTCTCTAATGTCTTACTCACCATGAGAACCAATTGCTTCGAGACTGCCTAGCCGAAGAAGAGCCCTTGATGGCCTATGGCGATGAACAAGTCTTCATAGTTTATCTTTTATTTTCATAGTGTAGATCAAGAAGGCAGACGATCCTATACGCCATACTTGTACGCCTTCCAAGAAAAGGTAAAACGTTGCAACGGTTCAAAGGTAAGCAGACTGAAGAGGTATGTATGTGTAGTTTGCTTTCTTTTATTTCTTTAGTTTAGATCTCACACTTCCACATTCTCAATTTCTTTTCTTCCATTGTAAATATCATTTCTTCTTCTCTATCTTCTTTCTTCCTAACTTAACATTAAAATAATAAAATTTTTTAGAGATAACTTACAAACGCTTCCATCGCTAGTCCCTCCCTGAGGATCACGACCCGCATAGCCCATTGCTAGAGCGGTAGTGTTGAGCACCTCGCACACCTTTACTTCTCAATCTAATATTCATTATTTTGTGTGCAGAAAAAACTCAATCAACAAATTGGCGCCGTTGCCGGGGAGGGACGGTAAGTTTTTCTCTAATAATAAAAAAATTATTAACTAATTCTTTTATTCTTTTCTGTTTGCAGGTTTGGAGAACAGGGAAACTGACAGCAGAAGTGGACATATAGCAACTCTGTGCCTCTGCCCTCGAAGGCAGAGCACAAGAGCCTACTTCAGAGCCGCGGAAACGCGGCAATTTCCGCGAAACCGCGGCCTGAGTAGTTCCCTACTGATCCATCTTTTTGCAGGTTGCTGCAAATTGCAATATCTGTTTACTGCTCTGTTAAACTTTGTTCTGTGATAACCCTGCTTACTGCTAATTTATCAACAGTAAAATACTTGTTGTTAAAGATAAAAATTGATTAGACGTTTGCATATTAGGCACGTGTCTTTTCAATTCCTTTATTTTTACTGTTGAAGAGTGCTGGAGCAAGGTACGTTCGCATTGCATGTAGAATAGGACTCATCTCTTGGTTGATGCTTTGAGTGAATCTTATTTACATATTTTGTACACTTGCACAAATTTATTTTAAGGGCATAACCCATTAACAAGATAAGGTGGGGATTTCATCACCCTTCCTTAGCCCAAAAATCATATCCCAAGCACTCACTAACCCAAGCCTAACTTAAAATTAGTAGACGTTGGCCCTAAGGACATCTCGAACTCAATTAGGAGATTATCCTAAGGGGGAACGGTGTTGAAAATTGACTCCTGCCAAATCAGTGTCTAGGAAGGGGATTGAGGGCCGAAAGCCCGAAGATTGGTGGTTATTTAATTAAGGAACGTCTTTGACGGAAAACCTCCCACCACTCTTGCCCTGACCTGGCTGATTAACTTATGGTCAAAGTCTGCACCCTACCTCCCGTGAACAGTCTAACCAGTTAGGAGTCGTCTAGGTCATAGGTCTACCCTAACTTAGGTTAGAATTTTTCTTTTTTGTTTGTTTGTTTGTTTGTTTTCTTTTTCTTTGTTGTGTTGGTGTGATATGGCATATAATAATATTTTTCCAATTTTAATCCATATTACACACCTAACTATTTTTCAGATATTACCAACCCGGCATATCACAACTTTGATCAACCTAGTGTGCCGGAATGGTCTTATCCGAATGAATATAACCCATACCCCCCATCTTATGACTATAATTTTCATAACAATTTCAACTCTTCACAGAGTTCATGGGGTTTTCGATTCCCCTGAGTCCAATTTTCAACCAACTTGTCCTCCGTATCTACCTTGTCCACAATATTCCCAAGAGTCATACTCAGATCCACCCATTCAGAATAGAATACCATCTATCGGGGAAATGATAAGTATGCATGAGTCTAAGCAACAATTACCATCAATCGCAGACATGATTATGCGTGAGTCCACCGACTCACAACTTCATCACGATTACACTTCATCCTTTCAAGTCCAATCACAACATGATGTACCTATCAACTATGAAAGGATGCTTGCAGCCATGACTCAGGCTAGATTAGCCCGTGATCATGATGTAGATATGATGGTTCAATCTGTACGTTCTCACCGTTCGGCCATTTTTGATATCGCTGACCACTCTCTTAGAGCCGACGAACCAAGTTGCTTTGGACAACAAGATTCTAATTCAGTGCCATCATGTGAACTTGCCGAAACTTCAAATTTTGATAACTTGGCAAGTTTTTCCTTTCCTGAAATAGAACTTGAGCATGAATATGATCATGATCTTCCACTCGGTGATTCAATTTTATCTACTGATTCAATAATGACTCCGTGTCTCCACCTGATTTTACTTTTTCCGAGTCAACATTGGATCCTGTGCCAATTCATCATGAATTTGAATCACCCATTTTTAATGATCATATTGAACTTGACCAATTGTGCAATTTTGAAAGTCCCAGGGATAAATTGGTAAGTTCTCATTTTTATGATATTGAGCTGAATGAGATATGTGACCTAGATTCTCAAATCTGTGATCAAGTTCAAATTCCCGAATCATTGTTGACTCCTGTTTTGTTACCCGACTTAGGTAATCTTTTAGAGTCAGTTTTGATTCCCACACCTATCATTCCTGAACTTGAATCACCAATATTGAGTCACATTCCATTATGGGAAGAATATTGTGGACTTGAGCTTCAACTTATTGATTTGGACCCACTTCCTGAACCTAGCCTGACTCCTGAACCATTACTTGATTTAAGTTTCTTTCCTGAGTCGGTATTCGTTCCCGTACTTCCCATGTCCAAGTCAATAATTCCATCTTTTCATACTCCATTTTGGGACAAGGAGGTTGACACAATTGACTCTGAAATTTATTATGAAATTTGGAAATTTGATGGGGTGGAAATTTTAAAAAATAATTATACATACATTATAGTGGGTTATACAAGAAAAATTTCTGGTAGGTTCCTCCGAATTCCACAAAAAGTAGATTGGGCCGCATTTCGTGGACCAATTAGACCACCACCGGAACCACCACCTTGAGGTAACTTCTGCCTTCCCTTCTTCTTTTTCATGCATATATGCATTCATTCATACATTGAGGACAATGCATGAGATAAGTGTGGGGGTAGGCTTTACTAACATACTAACATAGGTAGAAACTAACAAAAATCTGCTAATAAAAAAATTTAAAAAAAAACTTATAAAAAGGACAATATTTTGACTTATCTTTTGAAAGAAATCTAAGTTAGTTTTAAGGATTAGAAAAATCATGATTAGGATTTCTAAAAACTTGGTCAAAATAAATAAATTGTTTAAATGTTAGGTATAGGAGGAGAAATTGAATAATTAATTAGTCTTGATTTTTACCTTAATGAAATTTGCATACCTAATGCATATCTAGGATTCTAAGACGAAGACCTTTGTGCCTCATATATATATAAAAAAAAAGAAAATCACTAATTAAGCTGATACATGTGCCTCAAGAAGCATAAGTATTCATGCCTAAAGGTGAGTAAATAAAATAAAGTCCTTAGTTTTGGGGCCTATTTCACTCGAATTTGAGTCCGCGGGGCGTTTTCTCACCTGGTGCCCTAAAGCCAACCGGTTTGGGAGTCATCGACTTTAAGTTCGTTACATGGGTGGATTAGAAAGCCTAATGAAATTAAGGAAAATTACTTATATATGTACTAACACATCTAATAGTCAATTAGTTAGGTATGAGGGCCTCAAGAAGCCTTGATACTTACACGAAAGAAAATTAGATGAGATATACATATCAAAAAAAGTATATATAAATAAATAAATAATAAAGGGGCATGAGAGTCCAAGTTAAGGAATTCCTAGTATAAATTCATAAGGATGCATATGATTTTTGGTAACGAAAAAGACTATATTAGAAGTTCAATTTTGACCCTTACCTAAAATGGATAACAATTGACTTTATTAAGACTAAAGTTTAAAGAATGAATAAAAATGATAATCCTAAAATCTTATAGATTACTTAGTCTAAAGTATTTCAAATATTTCCTTTTTATGGATTTTGTGGGTGTAATCCGCTGAAAACCCTCACGAGACAACACTCGTCCTCTAGGGTAACCTAGGGGTTTAACGGCTTGTTGCACATGCTAAGTGCAACCGTGATTCCTACGAAAGTGAGTTAGGTTAGATTAATTTTTCTTTTCTTTTTCTTTTCTTTGATTTTTACTCGAGGACGAGCAAAAAGATAAGTGTGGGGGTGTGATTGGTAGTGAAAAGTGCATTTTTATAATTACATTTACCATCACATTTTCATATTTATTCATATAATTCTGCACATTTACTAATATTTTATTATTTATTGTGTGCAGACCTTGAGTAAATAAAAATAAAAGAATAAAGCCTTAAAAGAAGCCCAAAAGCCCATGTCCAAGCCCAAGTGAAAAATTACAATTATCAAATGTTAAAGTTGCAATTACCAATTGCAAGAATTGCAAATATTAAAAGAAGAGTAAAGGGATGGACTTCTACTAAATCCTAAATGCTTGCAGGATGAGGATAAAAAGAGTGCAAGAGATGAAATTCGTTTAAAAGATATGGGAAGATTTGAGATCTAGGGTAACTTGCTTCCCAAGTTATCCCGAAATCTCAAGATGAAGAGTCAGGATACAATTTCCAGAAGGATAAACCCAGATGGACGGACCAGAGGATGCCACGCGAGAAAGCGCGTGGCATTTGGCTACAAAAGTGTCGCGTTTTCGCGGCAAATTTCCCGTTTCCGCGGCAATCCTGAGGCGGTTGGCGATGCGTTTTCGTTGAGGAGTTGTACTGGGACTCTACTTCCTATATATCCTATAATACCCCTGCAGAGCAACAGAGAAGGGGCGTCCAGAGGCAGAGCCAGAGGGCCAAATCTAGGGTTTTAGGCTTTCTTCTTCTAGTTTAGATTTTCTTTTCTCTTTTGTAATTTCTATTTTCCTTTTTGTAAACTGAGAGGAGATGATGTTCTCATGGAGGAAGGAGATCTACTTGTACTGAGGGTGACAACGGTGTAAGTTTTGCTTTTCCGCCATTGTTAAATAAATTGAATCGAGGTTCGCTCTTTTTTATTATGTTATGTTTTTTTTATTCTTGTTGATTCTTGTGTATCTCAGTTTTTGTTTTCTTCTATTGTTGTTTCTCTAATGTCTTGCTCACCATGAGAACCAATTGCTTCGAGACTGCCTAGCCGAAGAAGAGCCCTTGATGGCCTATGGCGATGAACAAGTCTTCATAGTTTATCTTTTATTTTCATAGTGTAGATCAAGAAGGCAGACGATCCTATACGCCATACTTGTACGCCTTCCAAGAAAAGGTAAAACGTTGCAACGGTTCAAAGGTAAGCAGACTGAATAGGTATGTATGTGTAGTTTGCTTTCTTTTATTTCTTTAGTTTAGATCTCACACTATCACATTCTCAATTTCTTTTCTTCCATTGTAAATATCATTTCTTCTTCTCTATCTTCTTTCTTCCTAACTTAACATTAAAATAATAAAAAAATTTTAGAGATAACTTACAAACGCTTCCATCGCTAGTCCCTCCCTGAGGATCACGACCCGCATAGCCCATTGCTAGAGCGGTAGTATTGAGCACCTCGCACACCTTTACTTCTCAATCTAATATTCATTATTTTGTGTGCAGAAAAAACTCAATCACACGTTTGGCAGACACAGGGTCGGTCGACCGGTCGGTTGACCGGACCAGAGAGCGTTGCTCTCTGTATCTGGGCGGTCGACCGGGACGGTCGACCGGATCAGAGAGTCCTGCTCTCTGTATCTGGGCGGTCGGCCGGGCGGTCGACCGGGTTTGCCCAACGGTCATATTTATGACCGTTGGCGGTCGACCGGTCGGTCGACCGTCAGCCTGTCAGGCTGCTAGATCAGCCTAACGGCTAGTTTTCTATTTGGGCTATAAATACCCCATTGAAAAGAGGTTTTCTCCAAGAATTTTTTGGCTAAAATTTCTAAGCTTTCTCTAGTGTTTTTACAAGTTTTAAAAAGAGTTTCTTTGTGCTAAAAAGATCAATCTTATTGTTTGAAAATGTTTTTGATATTTCAAAGAAAAATAGTCTTTTGGGAATTTGGTTTGATTCTATCATTCAATATCTTTGTGGTGATTTCCCAAGTGATTTTTCTTTGTTTTAAACACTTTGATTTCTCCACACTTGAGCTACATCTACTATCTCATTTTATAGGATCCTTGTGTGGAAAGAAATTATTTGTGGTTGTTGTTTAGACCACCAAGTTGTAAACCCTTCATTTGCTTGGCTTTGTGCCTTTCCCTCATTGTGTTGAGGAGGTTGTGCATTTGGGTTGTATCCCTCAAGTGGTGAGGTGATCCTTGTGTAGCTTTTTGCTAATCCCTCAAGTTGTGAGGTGATTGTTTGTTGGCTTGGAGTTGTGCCTCAAGGAGGAGGTTGTGTTTGTAAGGAGAGGAGTTAGGTACTCCTTGTGATTGTATTACCCCAAATCCTCGGTGGAGGTTCCCTTTGTGGGAGTCCTTTGTAGACAAGCTAGTGGACTTAAAATCCTTCTAGGTGAAGGCGGGGATGTAGAGCTGGGTGCTCGAACCTCGAAACATATCTTGTTGTTTGCGCTTGATCTCTTGGCTCTTACTCTCTCTCTATATTGTGCCTTGCATCTATTCATATTGTTCATTCATAATTATTTGCTTGGCTTGTTTGAGTGTGCATCTCTTGTTAATTGTAATTAGTTTTTAAATTCCGCATTAAGTTCATTAGATTAGCATTATCACCTATTCACCCCCCTCTAGGTGATTTCACCCGCATGATTTCAAAGACTGTCTTCAGATCGGCTATGTGGTCACCTTTGGTGCAGCTTTTCACTGTAATGTCGTTAACGTAGCATTTTACTGTTTTACGTATGTGCTGGTGAAAAATTGCATTCATAACTATCTGATATGTTGCCCCCGCATTCTTTTGTCTGAAGGGCATGACAGGATAGCAATATACCCCCAGTGGTGTCCTGAAAGAAGTATGTCTTTCATCATCAGGATACATTTTGATTTGATTATACCCTGAGAATCTATCCATGAAGGATATTCGCTCAAATCCGCACGTATTGTCAATCATGACATCTGTGATCGGGAGAGGGAATTCATCTTTGGGACAGGCCTTATTTAGATCGCGAAAATCAATGCAAATCTGGATCTTTCTATTTTTCTTGGTAACGGGGACGATATTGGCTACCCAATCAGGATGTTGCTCCTCCCTAATGAAGCCAAAGTTTATAAGTTTCTTGACTTCTGACTGGATTGCTTCCATTATTTCTAGATGGAACCGTCGATGCTATTGTTTGACTGGCTTCATGTCTGAATTAATGTTAAGGCGATGCATAGCTATTTGAGGATCAAGACCAGGCATGTCCTCATAATTCCAAGCGAAAACATCTATATACTCTCGCATAAGAGATATTAAATCTTCTTTCTCGGAGGATGATAGGCTTTCACTTATAAAGATGGGCTTAGGATTAGCCTCATCTCCCAGATTAATCTGGATGACCTTATCTTCCGTGGGTGGTTCACGCTGTTCAAAGTGAATATCCCAGAGAGTGTTTAGGTGTTTGATCTAAGGATTTGTATCAGACTAGACCATTTCTTCATCTCTGTCTTCCAGGTGGCTTGTTGAAACCATGTTTACTGAAAGTTCTCCGAAGATGTTGCTGACACTAATGTCTGATTCCTATGATGATGTGTCAGATGAGTAGTTATGGTATAGTAACTCTTCAGACTCAGAGGCTGACAGAATTGGGGTTGACACATAACCCAAATCCCTGCGAGTTCGATGGTAATAATCTGGGGTTTTCCCTTTCGGAACGAAAAATCAAAGTAGTGTTCTTCTTCCTTTGCCGAAATTCAACCCAGGACCATTTGTCAGATCATACCCTATGCTTTCCATCATTCTGAATATATTTGGGTCATAATGAGTGAACTGGGGAGATTCATTCTCGCTTTCTGACTCTTCATGAGACATCAGTTCGGACTTGATTTGTCCGAAAAGGATTGATTTTTTGCCTTTGCGTCTTGCTGGGACCATGAATACTGATTCGTGCGCATCACCGACATCTTGGTACGTTTCAAAGGATGACTTCATTGGTACATGTAATGATGTCAGAGCATCCATTGCGACTAGGGGTCATTATCCACTTTGGTACTATTGTCTGATGGCACTGAATCAGAAGTGAACACAAAAAGTAAGCCAAATTTAACTCTTCATTAATAAACCATCTGCCTACATCATCGACGGTGTTATTAACATCGAGCTTATTAATATTCATTACAAGTGGATCTAATTCCCACATGCACTCTTCTTCTACCTCTATCTCAGTGTCAGCTTCGTTACCAGAGTCTGGTTCCTCTAGTTGTAGGTCCTCATTTGTTTCCAGAGAGTCTTGGTACAGAAGGGAGTCTGTGAAATAGTTCTCTACCCCCTTGAACGGATGCCTTTCGGTAATCAACGTTCGGCCTTTCCCACTTTCGTCAATGTACTTCATAACTTGGTGGAGAGTAGAGGGGACGATGGAATTACGATGAATCCACGGTCATCCTAGCAACAATTATATGAAGTGTCAGCGTCGATCACATAGCACGTCACTTTAGACTTTAGGTCCCCGATTTGACATTTGAGCTTGATCTTCCCCATTGGGCGCATACCATTGGCGTTGAAATCATAGATGGTAGTCTGGGCAGCGCTCAATCTGTGGGTCAGGATCCCTAAGTGTTGCATGACCCGGCGAGGCATGATACTCAATGCGGATCCTGGATCTACCTGAATGCAGCTTACTTCAGACGATCCAATATACCTTGTGAAGTACAGAGGCCGATCATGTTTCCCCTTAACCTGCATATCATCTGTCGTGAAGGTGATGCAGGAACATTTTGGAAGGCATGGAGGCAGTCTTTTACATCCTCCTCCTGTGTTCCGGCTGGAATCTGGGCCATAAATACCTCAGCATTAGCTATGGCTTCCCTTAGAGCTTCTCTTGTTGACTTTGATAGTCTCAGGAGCTCGTAAAGGGTGATTCTGGCCGGAATATTGGCCAATTGAGCTAGGACGTCAAAACGGTAAGGTATTGTAGATCCTTCCGCGTTGTCCTTTGGGAGAGTCTTAGAAAATCGAAGCTCTTTCTGCTTCTCCACCAGTTGCTTCGTGGAGGGCTTGGCTGACTTTGTAGTGGGTTTAGGAGGACTTGCCACCATCTCGTTATACTTTTTTAAATATGACTGACCCGAATGAGTTTCTACCACGAGCGGTTTATTAAGTTCTGCAGCAAGAACGATTGTTTCCTCTTTTGAATCAGTTAGTGAGAAAACATCGGTTTCTACTTCTCGGGAAGAAGCGCACACCATATTACAGGACGAAGCTTTCGCCTTGCCTTTGGACCTTCTATTAGTAACAGTAGTCCATTGTTGGCTGTCCACAAGATCGGGATAAACCCACATAATTTTCCCCTGAGGTGTGGGGACGGGTACAAGACCCTTCTCTTGTTGGTGATGTGGGTCCGTATTAATCATTCTTAGTTCCCCTTTCGGGATGGGAACTACTCCGGACGGTGCTGGAGGTTGTTTTTCAAACTGAAGAAATGATGTCATATTAGCCGTCACTTTCTTCTGCTCTGGACGGAGCTTTAGCACTTCTCATTAATCAGAGCTTGAGGGATGTCTTTGAAGATGTAGCAGCTCTTGGTGGGGTGCCCTAGCATCTTATGATACAGGCAGTAGTTAGGATTATCGGTTTTACCGACTTCTTCAGGACGTCTAGCTTCAGGAAGCTTCAATTTATTGCTCTTGTTAAATAACTTGAATAACAAATCAACATGTTTGTCTTTGAAGAATACTGCTTGTTGGCACGTGGCTGACTTGAAGAGCCACTTCCCCTGCCGGCTGAGATTTGATGGGGGATTGTCTCTATCACCAAATTATCTTTTCTCTTTAATTGAAAAGATATTTCTGGCATATGCCTTGTTGACTTCTCGGGTCTGGATTTATTTTCTTATGCTCTAACCCTGACGACAATTTCTTCAGCCTGTTTACCTTGCTGGACCAATTGCTTCCAGATGCGGCTTTCAGCGACTCTTATATGGGTTTAGGAGTGACGTTTGTAGATTGTGGCGGCATGTTTCTACCAGGGTGGCCTGGGTCATACCGCTAGGACATCAGAGTGCCATGTTCTGAAATCTCTCTACAAATGATTTGACTGACTCTCCTTTTTGCTGCTTTGTGGCCATGAGAGTAGGCATTGTGATCTCCGAGTCATCTTTGAAGAAGCGTGTCAGGAAGAGCTTCTTCAGATCACTCTAATTTTTAATGGAGCCTTCTGGGAGTTTCATGAACCATTCAAAGGCAAGCCCCTTTAGAGTGTCGATGAACAAACATGCCAAGATGGCATCATTATCTACCACATTTCCTGTTTGAGACTTGAAATAGTAGATATGTTGGTTCGGTGACCCTTTGTCGTCAAAAGTCTATAGGGTTGGAGCTTTGAACTTGGGAGGGTATGAAATAAGGTCCCACTCGGTCGGATATGGCCGGACCACTCCTGCTTCTTGGAGGCCTTTCCGATTGGTAAGGGCTTCTAGACGCTACTCTAATTGTCTCATTCTTTTAGAATGAATACTTTCATAGTCCGGGTTGCCTTCCTCCTTAGACGAGGATTTAGATGACTCAGAACTAGATTGCTCCTTCTCCTCGATATGTACAGAAGATGAGCTTTCTTCTTCTTTCCATTTGCCTTTAGACTTTTTAGAGGAGGTTTTGTCAGTTGACTCCCTCTTATCTTCAAGCAATTGTGCAAGCATCTGCTTGAGGGTATCGATAGATTCTTATTGAGCGCGAATCATATCGAATTGTTCCCTCTGGACCTGGGCTTGTTGTTCAAAGCGTCGGACCGTCTCCTCGGGAATATTCGTCATGTATGCAAAGGCTTCCTTCTCTATGGAAGAGTTAGAGGCCTGTGACACTACAACGGCAGAATGTGATTCATTTACTTCAATGCCCCGAGCTAGGGCACTGTAGTTGATCGGGGTGACCGCACTAGTCCGAGTGCGAGTATGCCGATACACATCTTCTGGTTCCGTGTCAGACTCGTCAGAGCTGACTGCTAGTTGTTTTTTCCTACTTCTGCTTGCCATGTTTACAGTGATTTCAGGGTACTCCACGTTAGAGAAGGTCCTCCTTCTATGGGAGTGATACCTTTTGGCTGATCGGGAGGTTGGGGTCGATTGCCTGGATATCAACTGTTTGCTTGCACGTGAGCTGCAGCGGCATTCGGAGAACATTATCATGATAAGTCGTTCACAGCAACAAGGTGGAGTGATCAGATTAGCACTCCTCTTCTTTGTCAAATAATCTCTTAGATCCATGGGAGGGGGATCAAAGTGATTGGCCTCGAGTTGTCGAGGGCTTTTCAGCTTCTGAGAGTCACCCTTACGTCGAGAATTCGAGACGCAGGGCTTAGAAACGCGGAGCCCGCATTGCGCATAACAGGCGCGGCTCTTGCGTTTTGCCTTTAAAACGTGGGTCTCGTGCCTCTGTTGAGCAGAGACGCGGACCTCACATTTTTTATTGTCGCGTTTGATCAGTGACAGTTGAGACACGCGAGTTTTCTCATTTCCACGTCTGGTCGTAGAGACGCGGATCTCGTGTCTTTGAAAAGAAGGATAGCCCCAACGCTGGTGCACGTCGCGTTTGGGAAGTAGAGTCTCGAAAACGCAAGCCCGTTGGGCTTCACGTTTGGGTCTCCATACGCGGACTCTGTGCATCTGACGCAATTCAGAAGAGACGCAAGCCTGAGCCTTGCGTTCTGTCTCTGCTGGACAGATGATTATTCCAGCATCTTGCGCTTGCAATTGTCGCGCACGTCATCTCTGTCGACGTTCAGTGTTTCGGTTATGCCGTAAGCGTTGATGGGACCCCCGGTGACTTGGAGCTGAGAAAGGGAACGGGCATGAACGGGTTGAACATCAGCAACGTCGACCTTGCGGGTCTCATGGGAGACGTTGACGTGGGAGTCACGTGTGATATGATCAGCCGTGACACTCTTCTTGTCAGTCGCATCTGTCGGGGTCTCAGAGCGGACTTGAGAGCGAGTCCCTGAGGAGACTTTGCGATACTGCAGCGCCCTAGGGCTCTTGGAGCCAGAAGAGAGGAACTCTTCATACTTTGCCTGGTCGAACTCCACGACAAGTGATTCGACCATTTTTCCCATGTAGGTGACGTCACCTTGCGCCACGACTTGCTCATCGGTAAAGAAAGTAGTCCCCAGCGGAGTCTCCATCTCTTGTTTGGTGGGAAAAAATTGAAGACCAAGGAGTAACTTCTTTATTTAATTGTAAATAAAATTACAGCGGATCAATAATCCTCTTACAAGAGAGGAAAGATATTTCAATCTTAAATCTCCCCTTTGTTTAAAGTCGGGTGCTTGATATGGCGATGGAAGTGAGTCTTATTTTCCGTTGACCGGATGAACGTCAGGTCCTTTGGGAATCCTCTCTTTGGATAGTAAACGAAGTAACACAGCTTCTGTCCACCAAGGATCTCAAAGAGATTATAGGCAAAGACGAACTTGTACGCAACAAGTTGTTCGAAGAGTAAAACTCTCTCTTTCTTTTCAGTTGGAGGTCTTGGTACTTCTACGGCTTATAACCGAAGTTCTTCTTACCAAGAATTTTTTTGACCCCTCTTCCATAGCAAACTAGGCTATTTATAGAGGTTTCAGGGGTAAACGTGTCCCATAAAAACACTCTATAATTGGGGTTAACTCCCTAATTACGTGGACAGTAATTGATCCAGTAATGAGGGTAGTTATAACCGAGACGTAGGTTTTGAGCCTTGCATCTTGCTACTGAAGTAATGCTTGAGAGACGCGGGTTTCCAGTTCTGCATCAAGCTTCACACGAGACGCGGGTTTCAAGCTTCACGTCTTGGTACTGCAATAATACTGAGATGCGGCTTTCGCGCTCTGCGTCTTGGACCTTGCAGTAATGTTGAGACGCGGGTTTCAACCCTTGCGTCTTAGTGCTGCGTTAATGGCAATGACTAGCCTTGCATCTGGAGTTTAGATTTTACTTTTTAACGACTTGTCTTCAGTGATTTTTAGACAGTCTACAGGCAAGCAAGTAAGCGAGCAAGCAAACATCTAAGCGAAGCTAAACAGTGATGGGGACAAGATCAGCAAATAGAGTTTAATCACCAAAGCGTCCGATGGAACTCAGGAATCACTCAGCTTAAAATGCGAGTCTAAATTCCAGCAGAGTTCCGCCTAGGCATGTTTAGTGGTAAAACGCTGAGCGCTAAGCTGCCTTTTCAGGTGTAGCTAGAGAGTCAAGCAGACTTTAATAAACCTCGGAGAGGTTAAGCCCGCAGGTTGTAGTGTAGAATCGTGGAGCGGTTAAGCCCACAGGTTGTAGTATAGAATCGGGGAGCGGTTAAGCCCAGAGGCTGAGTAAGTACCTACAGAAGATGTTAGAACTAAACAACACATGCATATATGACTCGCAGGCAAAAGAACCGACAAACAATCATCCAAGCAAAGCTAAGCAAGCTGGAGTGAAGCCATTGAATATCACTAATTACTATCACGCTCGGTGCGGTTATCACTCACAGTACAGCGAAAAGCACGTATCGCAGCATGCATATGAACGTCATACTACTGCTCACGATACAACCATGCTCACGGGGTAACTACGCTCGAACGGAGTTAGAGGTAAAGTGCTGACGCTAGGTCTGCCTACCAGGCATAGCATATAGAAAGCCTAGAAGATTTAAAAACCTCAGAGAGGTTAAACCGGGAGTTTATAGTAAAACCACAAAGTGGTTAAGCTGGAGGCTATATAAGTACTTGCACAAAATATTAGTGCCAAATACAAGAACATATATATCATCTATATTATTACAAATATTTCCCATACAAAATACAGTACACTCTACTGGTACAATCCAAATCCACGGAATCACCGGTACAAATACAAAAATCCCGATACAACAATTATACAGTTCCCAAAATACAAATCAACTGTCAAAGTGAGAAAATCCAGAAAGAAAGCGAGAACACTCGCCTAAATCATTGTAAAAACGCTGGGGAATCTCCAATCTCTAGAGCTATGAGCAATTAACGCGACGTACGCGTTTATACAGATCTAGGACTAGATTATAGAGAGGGGAAGGGAGAGAGAAATTCAGTTGGAGAGAGAAAGAGAAACAGAGAGTGAGAAAGATGGAGAAAGAGTTGAGAGAGAGAGTGTGTGTGCAAGGACATGAGAGAGAGAGAGAGTGAGAGTGAGTGAGAGATAGAGAGAGAGTAGGCTGGAGGGAGAGAAAGATGAAAAGAACAGAGAAAAAAAGAGAAGGAAAGAAAGAAGGAAGAAAGAAAGAAAAGAAAAGAGAAGGGGATAAAGAAGGGAAAAGAGAGGAGGGGAGAAGGTCGGCCGGCCTGGCCTAGTGACAGCACGGCCAAGTGGGGCTCAGCGGCAGAGGGCCAAGGGAAGGAGAGGAATAGGGTGCAAGTGTAGTCGAAAATAGAGTTGTTGAAAAAGACGTTCCGGAAGCCGAAGAATGACTAGGATGGAAGAGCTCGAGGGAGGAGAGAGTTTGGTGATGTTGGTGGTGGACGAGGTGGTATTGGTGGTGGTGGAGATGATGGAGAAGATGGTGATTTTGGGTGGTTTTGTGGGTGAAGATGGAGTTAGAGTTGGAGAGCTTGGAGGAGAGTGGGGGAGAGAGGATGTGGTGGTGGCCGGAGTGGTGGTTGTTGGCCCAAAGGCCTTCCACTCTAGTTTTGATGATGATTAACTCATGTAGTTATGTTTACTAATAATCTTGTGTTGTTTAAGTTTCAGATCATTAACCAAGATATTAGTTGGTGATTAGCTTCAACAAGGTGCTTAGAAGCTTTTCATGATGATTCCAGGGCCAAAGCTTCAAGATCATACATTGCCTAGCCCATGGATGGATTTTGGAGCAAGTCTACTTGAAGATGAAGATCATCAAGAAGATTTAGGTATCCTAGTTTAGATAGTGTGTTTTAGATCCATTTGTAAAGCTTAGTATAGTTGATATGCTCAAGTGCACAACACACACGTTTTCATGTTTTGGATTTGGCTTTCATGAATAGTAGATCAAAACAAGTTTACTTTATTTCTATGTATATTAGATGTATTCTAGATATACATACATGGTTTAACTTGCTAAAACAAACTTATTTTGATATCCCTATTCATGTGTTGAAAAAATCAAGTTTGATAAAAATACAAGTTTTGTTTTTGATAAAATTTGCAAGACTCAAAAATGAATTGATATGATTGATATATGTCTTGAAACTTTTATCACAAGTTTTGTGTTTCCATATAAAATAATAAAACTATTTTTGGTGATTTTTAGAAGTGTTAAAAGATTTTTAGAAAAATATTTTACAGTGTTTTTCTGACCCAGATTGTTGTTCCAGGCTTCAACCAAGTCGACTTGGTCCTCTGACTAGTCGACTAGGGGAGGAGTCGGTCGACCGGGCCGGTCGACCGACGTGCACAAATCTGTGCACGTTTGGAGGCACTGGGACGGTTGACCGCTCCGGTCGACCGGGGCACTTACAGTGCTCTCTGTTTGTTTCGGTCGACCAGGCCGGTCGACCGCAGTTGCCCAACGGTCATATTTCTGACCGTTGGCGGTCGACCGGTGTCACGCCCCGCTTCCCAAAATACGCGAAAACGGAGTCGCGACGAGAGTCGGCGACGTATATACGCGAGGAAAATCCCCCACGTATACACGCTAAGCCTAAATTAACCTGAACAAGTTATAAATCAGAAGCATAATATTAAATGATCACTGCAATAATACATATAATGACAATCACAGTGATAGCAGCATAAATGATGGCAAGAAAAATAACAGCTGAAGCGATAAAGGTAAAATCAAAAATGACAGGAATATAAAAGAGGTGAGGATACCAGAACAGAAGAAAGAGCGTCCAGTCCCTCGCAAGATGAACAGTCTCGTCGAACACCTGCACATTAGAACAATCGTCCAATATCTGGACGTGCAAATCCAGGGTCGTCAGAAAGCGACCATGGTGAGTGTGTGTGTAAAGGGAAAGAGCTCGTGCAGAAGAAACAATGTGCATAAATAATAATAATCAAAACAACTGCAGATATAAGAGATCATATAACAGATAAATAACAGAACTGTAATATATATGATAACAACACGAATAAAGATAGAATACAACTGTCATAATAGTAAGCAAGCAACTGATGTCACAAATAGGTAACCTATCCCATGTTACTAGACTGGTATCCAAGTCTGGTCACAAGCCTGGTCCTGGTTACAATCATGTATACAGTCATGTGTCAGAAGGCAGAGTAACAGTTCAGGGTATAATACAATGTGTTTCATCCAAACCATTCAATAACAATCAGTAGTGTTCTATGTTATCTTTGTCACTTTCCCACCGGCGTCCCACAACATCCGACAGTTCACCCTGGAGCCCGCACATCCAGTAGAACTCATTCGAACTCCGATATGCGGGTATCATTGTTCGAATAGGGAAAGAGAACCCAATAACAAGTATTCAAGGTGTTATCAACATACAAGTGCGTGTGAATGCTAATAGGCACTGAGAATGTAATATCACGCTAACACCAGGTGGCACAATCAGTAGATAGCCCTACAGATTCAAGAGGTGGCCCCCACAGATTCAAGAGGTGGCCCCCACCACGTGTGTGGTGTGGCACTTTGCTCCGTGTGGCACTTTGCTCTGAGGGGAATGGATTCTAGAGATGGCCCCCACGGATTCAAGAGGTGGCCCCCACCACGTGTGTGGTGTGGCACTTTGTTCCGTGTGGCACTTAGTTCCATTCAGGATCCACCGGACGCTAGTACGATTGTGGGATACATCCTCGTCATCCCGACACCAGGCGGCAAATCACCGGACGCCGGTTTGACTGTGCTATTAACAGGGTAACAGTGCATGGAACATGGGTACAGGAGATACAGGAGTCCAGGATACATGGGTACAAGATATCAGGTAACAGTGTCATAACAGGCCAAGGTCCCAGAAAAGGTGCCAGGTGTACAGTCAGTTAGGTAGTGCCATTAGTAACAATCAATATCTTATGCCATTTCAATTACAGGGATGCTACGGGACGGTAACAATATCAGTACAGTAATAATCAATCAGTAATCATATACACGGTGAACAATATCAGTAACAGTAACAGTAACAGTAACCGTGTATACTATGAACAATAAAACTGTATAAGATGTTACAGTCAACAATCATATCCCCGTAACTTTCAGTAATCCGAATACTAGGTTTATCAGTCAGGCTCCAATATAAGAAATATAGATTCTGGATAACCTCTAACTCAAGATCAATCTAAGTCACAACTCAACTAATCCAGTCATATCTGATATGTCCTCAAATACTCACTAATAAAGTCTTGTCTAATTACTGATCATCATTCAATGCAAATAATATAAGTCCAGATCAATCCAACGTCATTACAAACAACTTAGATTCCAATAGTTCTATAATCATCTAGTGTCAAAACACAACAAGTAATCTGATATAATAATTGGTGCTCCAACAAATCACAATGTCAGCTTAGTCCTCTTACTCCAACATACAACTCTGATTCCCAGGTCTTCACAATTCCCTCTTCTATTAAGATCAGTATATCAAATCAAGATTACAGTCTAGGGTATCCAATGCTAGGCCTAAGCCAATACCGGAGATCTACCGACACATGAAATGACACTAACCAATACTCTGATCAACAAAATAAATAAAGTGAATGCTCGCTCATGACTCATAGAGTGATACAGATATTCACACTGGTAAAATAAATCAAATAATCACATGATATGATAAAAGTAAAACATAATACACATAGATAACGGTAAATAAGAAAATGAGACAAAGCAAACACTCACATGGAATGACGCAGTTTCGGAACCGAATCGCTGTCTGGTCTTCACTGCACGAACCGGCACTGATCTACGGATCATCCTATGCATCGGTCTTCGAATCTCCTGTGTGTCGGGTCCACAACGACACGAATCCGAATCGTGTCCGGGTCTCCTGCAACAGGTCTGGATCTCACCAAACGGATCCGAAATGCTGTAACACGCAATCAATATATACAAATAAATATAGATGCACGCTAAATACCCACACGTGCATACGGATACATACGCGTATACCCCTACACGTACATATACAAGCATACACATACATACATACATGCACACTTAAATAAATACCAACACATATTATTATAAGTACATACACTTAATTAAATGGCATACCCATCTACACAAATAAATAGAAACCCATGCATATAAATCATGCATACATATCCAATTTAATAAATACCTATACATTAATCACTAAACTATACACATAAATGCTTAAGGAATAAATTCATGCAAATATATGTACCATGCATAAATACATCCATATACATGCAAGCACCAACATCCCACTCACGCACAAACCAACACATATAAATGAACTTTCAAATATTTACAATATTGCCATCATACAATAAAATGTAAAGCTAACCTCGAGCCGATTTACGGCGCACCGACGGAGGCTCCGACGGAGGCGTACGGGGTCGCGGAGGGTGTCGTTGGATAGAGCAACTCGCCGTGAAGGGCGTGGGGTGCGCTCGCGCTCGCCGACGGTGATAACGCCATCCCGCGGAGAGCCCGAAAATGATTCGGAGTAGGATATTTCCGGCACACAAAGAAACCCACACATTAATTAAGTACACATTCATTAAATTATAGTACATGCATATAGTTGCTACACACACCAATCAAAATTACTCACACATTATTCATTCACAATGTACACAATTAATTAAAGGTGAAAAATGAATGGAGAGAAAGGGGACTCACGGCCTGTGCTCACGGCAATGGCATGGGCTGGAGGTGCTCTCGGCCAAACGTGATTGGTGGAGAATCCATGAGTGATGGTTCGCAGGGGCAATGCGTGGGTGGTTGCAGCAAGTCTCTAAAAACAAAACAAGTAAAGAGTAGTTTGGATCATTAATTAACAAAGCCTGATAGTTTGAACCTTACCAACTTAGTACTAACTTCCCCAAAACCAAGAGAATCTCTGAAAGCTCAACACTTTGATCATATGAGGCAGGCATGCCCATGGTCAATGCCATTTGCTCTCACTACTGTAGGTCCTGCACCTTTCCAAAGTGCTAGAACCCCTTCATCAGCAACAATATGGTAGAGAGCATGAAATGCAATTTTGTAATGCCGCCTCTGAGCTGGGGGTTGGCACAGGAGAGTGCAGAGGGGGATCCGGCTATGGCGTGGATGCCGCAAGGGGGCGAAGGCCTGGGCCTGTGAGCGGCTGTGAAGAGGAGATGGTGGCTCGGCACCATGAAAGGATGGAGATGCGGTGGAGACCACGGGTTTGCCGGAGATGCGGATGGATCTAGGCCATGGTGGTTGTGCCGTCGGCGGGATCTCGGCCAAGGAGAGGAGTCCGAGCGGGGGTGCGCGCTCATTGATGGAGGCGGCTGGAGATGCTATGGGGTATTAGGGAATCTTAGGGTTAGGCTTATTGGATGAGATGTTATATAGTGGGGTATTAAGTAATGGGTAGTGGGTTTGAGGGTTAATGGGTATAGATTGGGTTTGGGTAAGGATTGAGTAATGGGTTAGGATCCAAATAGAGTAATGGGTATAGTAATGGGTATCGGATCTAAAGGAAAGAAGAATACTACAAATAATAATAATTAAACACAAACTATAAAAATGTTAATGATTGATAATAACATTAAAAATAATTAACCATAACATTAATAATAATAATAAACTCTATTAACAACAAGTAATATTAACAATAATAACAATAACAATAGTAGTAACTAATAATAAAGATAAGAATCATAATTAGTAATATTAATATTAATTAGTAACACTAATAATAATAGTCTTAATAATTAACAATACAATAATAATAAATAATAATATTAGTAATACTATCAATAATTAATAAGCACTAACAATATTAAAAATAACAATACTAATAGTAATAAGTAATTAAAAATATTGATAAGAAATATTGGTAATTAAATATAAGGCCAAATCACTATTTACCATCTCAGAAAAAAATAATTTGCATATTTAATAATAATAATCACAAGAAGAAAGTAATAAATTAAGTTGACTAAGTAAATAAAATAAAACAAATAATCAGTAAATCAAAATAAATACTTTAAGAAAATAAAAATACAGTATTTTAGATTAGGGATATTACAACCGGGCCGGTCGACCGTTGCCTGTCAGAGCTGCCAGCTCAGCTCTAACGGCAAGTTTTCTGATGGGCCTATATAAACCCCATCTCTTTGGGTTTTTGGCCAAGTTTTTTAGAGCAAATTTTTCCTGACTTCTTGAGTGTTTTAAAAGAGTTTTCAAAAGAGTTTTAAGTGCCAAAAGATCAATCTTAATTGTTTTTAAGTGTTTTATTATTTTCAAAGAAAACAAGTTTTTGGGAATTGATTTCTTGCTCTTTATCTCCATATCATTTTGGTATTTTCCCAAGAGATTTTCTTTGATCAAAACACTTGTGTTTTCCACCCTTGAGCTATATCTACTATCCTAATCTATTAGGATCATTTATTTTGTGAAAAAAGAAAAAGGAAAGAGGTTTGTGGTTGAAAGAGACCACCTATTGTAAACCCTTGATTTCTTGGTTGCTCCCTCTTTGGTAGAGGTTGAGGTAGTGATTTGGGTTGTTGGTTTGCTCCCTCTATTGTGAGGTGGAGATTGGTGTTTACTCCCTCTTGGTGAGGTGGAGTTGGTTGTTGGTTTGTATCCCTCAAGTGTGAGGTGGATTGGTTGTTGTATTGGCTACGAGCCTACCCCTCTTGTGTGAGGAGGTGTTTGTTTGAGAGAGGAGTTAGGTACTCCATTGTTGTACAAATCCTTCTCGGTGAAGGTTCCCTCGGTGGAAGTCCTCGGTGGACGGTATAGTGGATTGGAAATCCTACACGGTGGTGTAGGCGGGGATGTAGATCAAGGGTGCTCGAACCTCGAAACATATCATTGTGTTTGCGTTTGATCCACTTGTCTCTAAACTCTCTCTCTTTTCATTTGTGCATAGCATCATACTTCATTCATATCATATTTGCTTGTGTTGAGCATAATTCATATTTGTATATCATATCTATTTGCTTGTGTTGTGCCTTGCATAATTCACATTGCTATATCTTGTATATGCTTGGTTGTTTGTGTGTGCCTCACTTGTATCTAATCAACAAGAGCTTCACATAGAACCTCAACCCATTCAAGGGGAATCAAGAGGAGTTAGTCCAGAGCCCTTCACGGGGAATTCGGCTACACTTGTTGATTGTACTAAGTGTGTTGCAAAATTTGCATTAGCTTCCGCATTTAGCGCACTTAGTTTTGCATTTAGTTTTAGATTAGCACTAACACCTATTCACCCCCCTCTAGGTGTTTCCTTTCAATTGGTATCAGAGCTAGTGCTCCTGATACTTAGGCTTAACATCCTAGGAGTGAGATCCTTTGTTTGCTAATCTATTGTTTGCATTTGCTTGTTTTGCACACATATAGTTTATCATGGCTTTCATGACCCCACCTATGTATGATCCTTCCAACATTCATGTTTGAAAGATTAGGATGACCGTTTATTTACAAACCCTAGGTCATAAAGTTTATCTTGCCATTACCAAGGAATCCTTCCTTAGTGATAGCAATCATATAGGGGCCAATGCACAAGCCCTAGAGGCCATTAGAATCACATTATCTAAAGATTATGTTTTACGTGTTTCTAACATTGATTCCGCTTTTGTAGTGTGAAATTTGTTGACAACAACCACCACCTCCGAGCTTCAAGTACAAATCCAAGAAGAGGAAGAATCTAGTGGAGAATCCGAACCACAACAATGCTATATGGTCCAAGGGAATGACTCCCTTGAGGTACACTCGGAAACTCAACTAGATAGTAATGATTGTGCTAGTTCTTCAAATGATTATGTTGATTCCCATGCTTTGAATGAAGAACTATCCATAGTTTGTGAAAAATTAATAGAAAACTATAAAGTTTTGAAAAAGAAAAGTCTAGAAATTGAAAAAGAAAATAAATGTTTGCATTCTAGACTTGATTGTGTTTTGCAAGAGAAGGTTGAGGTCTATAATGAAAGGGATGCATTAAGATCTCAATTAGATCTTGCACTTAAAGAAAATGAATTTTTAAAGTCTAAAAATAATTGTGAAACAATTTTGAAGAAAAATGAAAACTTATCTTCAAAAATTGATTTTGTTTTAAAAGAGAATGTTGATTTGAAAAATAAAATTATTTCCATTTCTAATGATTTAGATGTGTGTTTAAAGAAAAATGTTGTTTTAAAAAATAAGATTGATGCACATGTTTGTCATGCTAGTGTAGCCTCTTCATCTAGTCTACCTAATGCATGTACTTCTTCTTCTAAGATTAATGATGATATTTGTTTGCTTAAGAAGAAGGTTGATTGTTTGGGCTCCACTATGAGCCAATGTGCTAAGAACCATACACGCTTGGAATCCTTGGTTCGAAAGAAACAAGTTCCATCTTTTATGCATGCACACCCTCCACGGCATACACATGCTCCTCACGGACACACTTCTCACATGTGTGCTCATGTGTACACTTGTACACATTGTGGCCGAAAAGGCCATCTTGCTAAATTTTGCTATGATCGTTTACATGTTGAGAATTTAGCAAAGAAGTTTGTTTGGGTTAGAGAAGGGACTAACCCCCACGGACCCAATAAGATATGGGTACCAAAGACCACCCCTCCTATTATTTTTGATGTAGGTGTGGGCTCTCACATGACGTGAGAGTGATGACACCTTGGAGTGGATGCGTTCCGGACTTAAAGGAAATCAATTAGATGCATCACTTTCAAGGGAAATTTGGTGGAGAGGACCACCATGTTTTGGAGACAAGGAGAGTTGCTTCTTCGGTTTGGTAACAATCCTTTACTCCCATTTATTGTTTACATGCTTTCCATGTTTACCTTTCATAGCATGTTTCATTGTTTAGTGATTAGTATGAAAATGCCATGCTTATTAGACTTGTGATATACATATTTAGTTATTTTGAGACACCCATGTGTAATATGGATAAATTCATTTGTGTTCTCTCTATTTGGTTGCTATTGCGTATATCATAGTTCTAATAACATGTGGATATTCATAATAATCATGTTTTAGTTTTATCATGATGATTCTTATATTTGTTTTTGTTGCTTCATGTTTTGATTACATGTTTAGATGTTAGTTTTCATTAAAATTAGGTATATACTTGTGCATATAGTGGGCCACAAATAAATCTATATATGTTTGGGCTTGATTGATTATTTGAACCCATTAGATGTGCTAGTATAGTCTAGTTTTGATGACTCATACATTTCAAACTTGTATTCCATTTTTAGATTTGTTTTATGAGTTTTCACTTTATGTATATGTTGGTATTGCCAAACTTTAAGATATACATGTATACCCCTTGAGTCATTTGCCTTTCATGCAAATCTATATATGGACTCAATTGTATTTAGGGATATGTACGTATACTTATTGTGTTGACAATTCATACATATACCTTGAAATGAAATGTGTTTTGGTGAAGATTTAGCTTTTTTTGATTTTGTATTTAATTGTTTAACTTTATGTATATGTCTATCTTGTCCAAACTATTAGATATACATGATTATCCTTTTGAGCCACGTGCCTTAATGCATATATTTTGTAGACTCGTTGTGTTTTGGATATGTATGTATACTTTAGTTTGTATTTGACATACATATGCCATGAAGATTAAATAAGTTTTGATGATTTTTCGTGTTTTCAATGTTTAAGGAATAATTGAGCTTAATTGAATATTTTCATGATTATGATATTCACATTTTATTTATACACTCACATTTATTGCTTGCTCATGTTTTGTATTCATGAGTCATATTTATGCCTAATTGAATTAGAGTGTTGATTATCTTGTGGATTTCATGTTTTATGAAAATTATTTTTAGTTTATTCCTTACTTGAAGGATTTCGCACTAGTTAACAAGTTTTTCATTTTGACTAGTTCGTATTCTTCAATTTGGTAGTGATTTTCAAACATACTACATTTTCAAATCTATTTTTGAAAACCCCTACCTTCTACGGGAGGTTGGATGGGAGTCCATGCCTTATATGTTTATATTGAAAATCATTTTAAACTTGTGCATGAGATGGGAGGATTAGTTATATGAGTTATACCATGCTTTTATTGTTTTGTCAATTGGTATCATTGAACTCTTTCAATTGGTATCATTTTGATCTTTTTGTATACTCATATGGTTATTGTGTATGTATATTTTCAATTGGTATCATCTATTAGTGATTGGTACTCATTCTATTTCATACACATATACTTGTTTTATTTGTGCTATTATATTTCTATATCTTAAGCACAAATTTTGTTTATGCTAGAGCTTGTGCTTCAACTTTATTTCAATTGATTTAGTTTTCAATTGGTATCTTATTACAAGCCTATGCATAGTTTTTGTTGGTATTTCATAAAGGAGGAGAAAATTCGATTTTCATATTTCAATTGGTATTTAGTTTTCCACTCCCTTACTTTTTGATAGAAAATAGTCATTTCAATTGTTTATTTGGCTTAAAAAAATACTATCTTTTGATATCAAGATGTCTTGTGTTTTAAATTGGTATCTAAAAATTTTGTTTAAAGTAAAATACAAAAGTTTTGATTTATATTGACTATATGCATATAGATTCATGATGAGTGTATCTTGTATTGAAGAGCTTAACATCTCTTCTTTATGTGGTACACGTGTGTAGGGGAAGCTTCACATCTCCTCTTATGCATTACATAATGTGTGTTATGTGAATTAGGGCTTAACATCCCTCTTTCATGTAATGTATATGTGTAGGGAAGCTAACTTAGCGTCTTCCTCTTCATGAATGTATATAGCATATAACATCTATTGATCTTTGTTTATTTTCAATTGATATCAAGATGCTTCATTGACATATTTATCTATTGATATCATGTTGTTTATAGTCACCCCTTATTGACCTTGTTTTTGTTTTAGACAAAACGGGGAGAACATTGTTTTATTGTTTTGATTGACTTAAAAGGGGAGAAAGATTTTTACCCCTCATTTTATTGTTTGGATTATTTAACCCCTTCTTGATCTTTTTGTTTGACAAAAAGGGGGAGAAAAATTTGTTTGATTTGATTTTACTTTGTTTACCCTTTTGTTGATGATTGACAAAAATGGGGAGAATAATTTATGGTTTATATATGCATACTTATGTTTTTGCATATATTAAGTTTTATTGGTAAGTTTTAAGTTTTAAGTTTTAAGTTTTATTGGTATCTAGAGCATCTAGTGTTTTGTTAATGTTTTATTAATTTAATTGGTATCTAGAGCTTCTAGAATATGTTTTATGCATGTTGATGCATACATGTTTATATGCATACTTGTGTTTAGCTTTCTCATGATTAACAAATAAACAATAGATATGCATATATGTTTTGTTTTGCAAATGTATGGAGATAAGAACTTGATGACTTTTATGATTATTTGACATGTTGTATTTGCATACATGTCATACATTTGCATACATATTTATGAGCTTCATTGTCATATATTTTTATTTGTTTATGCATGAGTTAAGGGGGAGCTTCTTTGAAGCTCAACTTTAATCCATGCATATATAACTCCATGAGTTTTGTCATCATCAAAAAGGGGGAGATTGTTGGCCCAAAGGCCTTCCACTCTGTTTTGATGATGATTAACTCATGTAGTTATGTTTACTAATAATCTTGTGTTGTTTAAGTTTCAGATCATTAACCAAGATATTAGTTGGTGATTAGCTTCAACAAGGTGCTTAGAAGCTTTTCATGATGATTCCAGGGCCAAAGCTTCAAGATCATACATTGCCTAGCCCATGGATGGAGTTTTGGAGCAAGTCTACTTGAAGATGAAGATCATCAAGAAGACTTAGGTATCCTAGTTTAGATAGTGTGTTTTAGATCCATTTGTAAAGCTTAGTATAGTTGATATGCTCAAGTGCACAACACACACGTTTTCATGTTTTGGATTTGGCTTTCATGAATAGTAGATCAAAACAAGTTTACTTTATTTCTATGTATATTAGATGTATTCTAGATATACATACATGGTTTAACTTGCTAAAACAAACTTATTTTGATATCCCTATTCATGTGTTGAAAAAATCAAGTTTGATAAAAATATAAGTTTTGTTTTTGATAAAATTTGCAAGACTCAAAAATGAATTGATATGATTGATATATGTCTTGAAACTTTTATCACAAGTTTGTGTTTCCATATAAAATAATAAAACTATTTTTGGTGACTTTTAGAAGTGTTAAAAGATTTTTAGAAAAAATATTTTACAGTGTTTTTCTGACCCAGATTGTTGTTCCAGGCTTCAACCAAGTCGACTTGGTCCTCTGACTAGTCGACTAGGGGAGGAGTCGGTCGACCGGGCCGGTCGACCGACGTGCACAAATCTGTGCACGTTTGGAGGCACTGGGACGGTCGACCGCTCCGGTCGACCGGGGCACTTACAGTGCTCTCTGTTTGTTTCGGTCGACCGGGTCGGTCGACCGCAGTTGCCCAACGGTCATATTTCTGACCGTTGGCGGTCGACCGGGCCGGTCGACCGTTGCCTGTCAGAGCTGCCAGCTCAGCTCTAACAGCTAGTTTTCTGATGGGCCTATATAAATCCCATCTCTTTGGGTTTTTTGGCCAAGTTTTTTAGAGCAAATTTTTCCTGACTTCTTGAGTGTTTTAAAAGAGTTTTCAAAAGAGTTTTAAGTGCCAAAAGATCAATCTTAATTGTTTTTAAGTGTTTTGTTATTTTCAAAGAAAACAAGTTTTTGGGAATTGATTTCTTGCTCTTTATCTCCATATCATTTTGGTATTTTCCAAGAGATTTTCTTTGATCAAACACTTGTGTTTTCACACTTGAGCTATATCTACTATCCAAATCTATTAGGATCATTTATTTTGTGGAAAAAGAAAAATGAAAGAGGTTTGTGGTTGAAAGAGACCACCTATTGTAAACCCTTGATTTCTTGTTGCTCCCTCTTTGGTAGAGGTTGAGGTAGTGATTTGGGTTGTTGGTTTGCTCCCTCTATTGTGAGGTGGAGATTGGTGTTTACTCCCTCTTGGTGAGGTGGAGTTGGTTGTTGGTTTGTATCCCTCAAGTGTGAGGTGGATTGGTTGTTGTATTGGCTACGGGCCTACCCCTCTTGTGTGAGGAGGTGTTTGTTTGAGAGAGGAGTTAGGTACTCCATTGTTGTACAAATCCTTCTCGGTGAAGGTTCCCTCGGTGGGAGTCCTCGGTGGACGGTATAGTGGATTGGAAATCCTACACGGTGGTGTAGGCGGGGATGTAGAGCAAGGGTGCTCGAACCTCGAAACATATCAATGTGTTTGCGTTTGATCCACTTGTCTCTAAACTCTCTCTCTTTTCATTTGTGCATAGCATCATACTTCATTCATATCATATTTGCTTGTGTTGAGCATAATTCATATTTGTATATCATATCTATTTGCTTGTGTTGTGCCTTGCATAATTCACATTGTTATATCTTGTATATGCTTGGTTGTTTGTGTGTGCCTCACTTGTACCTAATCAACAAGAGCTTCACATAGCACCTCAACCCATTCAAGGGGAATCAAGAGGAGTTAGTCCAGAGCCCTTCACGGGGAATTCGGCTACACTTGTTGATTGTACTAAGTGTGTTGCAAAATTTGCATTAGCTTCCGCATTTAGCGCACTTAGTTTTGCATTTAGTTTTAGATTAGCACTAACACCTATTCACCCCCCCCCCTCTAGGTGTTTCTTTCAGTGGTGGCGCGGCGTAGGGCTCGTCAGCACTCGGGGGACATGGCGGTTGGTAACGCGATGATGGTGGGTTCAAGGAGAAGGAAGGAAAGAAATGAAAATGAAGAGAGAGAGAGAGAGAGAGAGAGAGAGAGAGTGGCATAATGCAATAGATACATACATGTGTGTGTGTGTGTGTAAATATGTATGTGTTTGTGTGTATAATTGAGATCCGCGTCTGGCTATTTTGAGCCCAAACGCGGATGTCAGATGCGCGTTTGAGTTGGAGAGAGAATGAGCGGATTGGGATATATATATATATATATATATATATATATATATATATATATATATATATATTAATATATATATATATATATATATAAAGAGAGAGGGGGGGGAGAGAGAGAGCGACTTATGTCCTTCCAAAAGGATTTGAGTCTGAATCCTTCCTACTTAAATTCAACCCTCCGACATTCGAATACAAGATCCACCCTGTTGAAGTTGATCTATATTATTTCAAGTATCTATAACTGAAAATCAAGTATTTTGAATACTTTTTTCTCATCCATCAAGCAATGCAAAATGGACGACCGAAAGTAGTAAGTTGGTTAGATCTATGTCTTTAGACATATAAATTATCCGGCCATTTCATTAGGATCTAAACATTTAAAAACCCCTACAAGCCACTTTTTGTTGGGTTTCAAATGTTTAACACTGTTAAACTAACCAACTCACTACTTAGGCCGTCTGTTTTATTCCTACTTGATGCATGGGCAAAATGTATTCAAAACACTTGATTTTTGGTTTATAAATACTTGAAATAATATAGATCAACTTCAACGGATTGGATTTTATATTCGAATATCGGATGTTGATATTTGAGTGGGAAGGATTCGGTCTCGAATCCTTTGGAAGGACACAAGTCTCTCTATGTGTGTGTGTGGTTGGTAAAAATGAGATCCGTGTCTCATTGGGGCAAGGTCCGTGTTAAGCTTAATTAGTCCAGATGCGGGACTGAGGTCCGCATCAGGGTACGAGCTGAGATACTTGTCATAAATGAGGAGAGAGAAAAAGTAGAGTGCAGATATTTTGAGATATTTGTTGTGTGGTGGAGAAATTTTGGGAAAAGGGAAACGAATGAGTGGAGGAGAAAAATTAGAAAATAGAAAAAGAAAATCATCTAGGAAAAACTTCGGAATCTGGGAAAATCCTGAAAATACTGGAAAAGCCCCAAAAATAAAGTAACTCGAAAAGATCTCCAAAAATTTATAAAATAATAAATATTATTTTAAGATATCTGGTGAAATAAGATTTCAGAAATTTATTTTAATTTTCAAAATAAAAATCTTAAAATCAATTGGCGATACTAGTCAACACCGGTTCGGCCGAATTTTGATAAATTCAAAAAAATTCCCAAAAATGGATTTAGATAGAAAATGTGATTCTAAGAAATAATGTAAAAGCAGTTTCTAAAAATTCAACTCTATTTGTAAATTAAAAATTCGAGAATAAATTCAACTCTGTTTGTAAATTAAAAATCCGAAAATCGATCAGCAGCACCGATCGACACTGGTTTTGGAGATTTTGTAATTTAATTCAGAAAAATTTCAGAAAATCATGAAAAATCTAAAATATTGAAAAACAGTATTTGAAGCTGAAATTGGTCAAATTTGACTATCAGAAAGACTAAATCGAGCAATATACTGGGATCGGGTTCCCGGTTCAGACTCGAACTGACTCTGAGTCCAAGAATCTGGATCCGATGTAAAACAATCACATCGATAATCATAAAACAAAAAAGAATACGAGAAGTAAATCGAAAAGTACGATCGAAAAATCTGAATATGTATCTAAGTACGTATTTCTGTAACGAGGTGTTACATAGGGAGAGACTACTGAAAAGTGAACGGGTTGGGGAAGTGAAAGAGGCGCCTCTGTCCTCATGTGGTCGTTGCATGCTCTGCATGGCTGCACAGGAAATAGAAATTATTTCATTTAATTTTTTAAATATCCTATAATATAAGTTTAAATAAAGTTTTGCCCCCCTTAATTTTGGCCCTAGGCGGTCACCCTGGTTGCCTTGAGCTAGGGCCGACCCTATGTGTTACCTTCAAGTTTACTGTTTGTAATAATTAATGCACATGCATGCAATTTGAATTCATCATTTATTCGAGAAAAAAATAAGATTTTGATCAGATTCAGGCAGATGCTAGCTTTATGCAAAGAAAAAGGCAAGGATGTATGAAGTAGAGCTATCAAATGCCACAGATTAGATGTCTTTTACTTTTCGAAAAGGTAGCTCATGGTGATTTGAGCTTTCAACATTGTGGAGGCCTACTTGAGTTGAAAAACTTAAATAAGTGCCCAAAAAAGAAAAAGGGAAAAAAGTATGCAAAGACTTCCAACTATTACTCTCTTTCCACAAAGAAATGTACACAAAATTGCGTTGAAAACTATGACAAACTTATTAAGAGGCTTAATTTGAAATTATTTTAATTTATTTTCTTACTCCTTTCTTGACTTTCATTCACTTTTTATCACCGCTTATAATACACTAGTTTTTTTTGGTACGTGCAAATACAGGTGTAATTAAAATAAAAATATATAAAGTTTTGTTATTTTTTTTGAGAAATTCGTCACCACTAAATAGTAGAGATTATATTAATTGTAGCCCATCTAAAGGAATGTTTCTTTAAAATATTAAAATCATAGTTTAAAATATCGATATCAAGCATCGGGCAATAGTTTTTGGTATCAATATCGTCATTATCTGCAATATCGTTACATATCAACAATATCAGCTCTATTATGTTACATATCATGTACCTCATAATTCAATTCAATATTGCCGATATATTGTTGGGAATATGAAGAATCAATGTGAATCTTTGAGTTGAATTACGGCGAGATCCATTGATAGAATCAATTGGATAATGGTTGGAGTGTGTTCTCCTTCCATTGGGGATTAACGTGGTATATTCACATGTTCAATTCCGACTTTGAATGTATAAGATATTCAAGTCTAAAGTTTGCTTAATTTAAAAGCTAAAAGGGTACTAAAGATAGCTAAAAGCATTTAGTCTCACATTAGTCATGGATGAAAATTTGAAGTGTTTAAATAGAGAAAAATGAGAATAAAGGGTGTGCCTTTTGGGTACTTGGAGTTTTCGCACGCCATTAAGGGGAAACAATGCCCACACGCACGCGTGCGGCGGCGGCCGGCGGTTCGAGTTCGCTACCCGTCCTGTTCCTTTTGAACCAGTCTCACGGGTATGGGGTACAGCAGATCGCACTCGCTTCGCTATCCAGATCCGAACCGAAACAGCGCAACGGCTGACAGGAAACCGCCGCGAACGTGTTGCAACCATTCGGTCGGGAATGGATGGATTTGCCCCTCCCGGAGCGCTATAAATAGCGCTCCTTTTCTCTCATTTAAACACACAGCAAAAACAACAAACACAACATAAAAGAAAATCAAATTCCTTCCTCTGTATTCCGAAGTGGGAATTCTGCAACTCGGATTCAGAAGTGACTTCCAACAGGAAGTGAAAGTTCTGCAACTCGGATTCCGAAGTGACTTCTAACAGATTCTGAAAATTCGTTCTGAAAGAAGGCTCAGAAAATTTAATAGATTCTTTAATAGAATTGTTGTCTGAACTGTGACTTCCAAAGAAGAATATTCTTCTATCTTCCTCCTTTCTCTACAGTGGGTGTTTCTCTAAAGTAAAGACAAATATTCTCCCTGAAATTTATCTTGATTCTGCTGCTTTGATAATCCTGTGAAGGTACTGGTTAATTACGGTTCGACCGTACGGTGATTTGGTTGTGCTATCCAAATACCGTGAAGAAGTGTTGTATCTTGGGAGACCAGCGTCCAATAACCCGTTAGCACCGTAGCAGGGGACGTAATTGTCTTAAGGAGATCGCTATAAGCGTATCTCACTCCAAGTACTGTATAAGTGAATTAATTTTCTTTATACAGAAGTTATACTGATATTCAGTATATTGAGACTGACTTATACCAATCTAATTGATGTTTAATCAAGGAAGGTAATTGAAAGGTGGTTCTGTAATTAAGGAACGTTCTATTGAACGGAAAACCTCCCACCTGATATTCATCGACCTGACCAATAGATCGGTGATATTGATTAGTTGTCAGATTGATCCTTAAAATCTAACATATATATCAAATCAACCAATATTTTTGACACCATTGTATACAAAACAAAATGCATACATGAATCATTGTACCAGAAACTTG